>VNKC01003929.1:0-167865 GCA_008042775.1 Drosophila pectinifera | reverse complement strand
ATAATATAATATATATATAATATAATAAAATCATGTTCTACAAATAAACCCCGCTCTTGTTGATTATCGAAATTATGACTATTGTAAAGTCCCAATTTGATATGGAAAAGCTCGAATAAATGACGTAAACTTACCTCCTGCGTGATGTCCAGTTCGTGGCGTGTGTTGTCGTAGAGCGTCTCCAGCTCCTCGCACTTGTGCTGCAGGGCGGACTTCTCCTCCAGCAGGGATAGGCCATATTGGGCGGACTGGGCGCTGGCAGAGGAGACCTGGTCCAGTTCCCGCGTCAGCCGCTCCACCTCCATGTGCAGATCCTGCACCGTTTGACTTTGGCCAGCCGATGAGCCATTATCCGGGGCACTGGGAGCGGACATGATGATGGATCACTCGGTGGGGAATTGGGGATTGGGAAAGAAGGATTCCGAAGGCGAGCGGACGGTACAGCTGCCCGTGGGCGTGGCAGGTGCGTAGCTCTCGTTGTTCCTGTTGTTCCTGTTGTTTTCCTGGGCGGAATCGTGGATTTGTGCTATGCTTAGCTTCGTTTCTTCTTTTTTGTTTTTTGGAGGGAAATCGATAATAATCCGATAAAAGTTTCTATTGTGTTTTTGTTTATACCGCCGGACTCTGAGTGAGTTTTTTTTTTCGTGTTTAACTCCACTCGCGATGTGGCTCGTTGGTGTGCGTGCGTTTCACCTTTTCTCTTTTCGGTGTGTGTGTCTGTGTGTGTGTGCGAGTGCTCTGCTTCCCCTTCCTCGCCCGCAAAATAAAAGCGAAGCAAATGTGTGTGGCACTTAATGGCCAATTATCCGTGTGCTTTTAACGGGGAATAATTCAGCACAACTGGCAATATCCATATGCAAATACCAGCACCAGCGCGTGTTGCACTCCCACACGCACACAGTGGCGCTAAAAAACAGTTGGCAGCAGCAGAAAATCAGCAGCAGCAGCACAGGAAGTTGTTTCAATTAACTCGAAGGCAGCAGCAGCAGCAGCAGGCAGCAGCAAACAACACACTCAAAATGACATCACACAATTTCCACTTTCGTGGGAGTTACTGCCCATTTCCCCGGACTTTCCCCTCCGCCTTTTTTTTTGTGAGTGTCTTCTCGTTGCACAAGTGAGGAATGCCTCTAAACGGTTTCAGTTTCCGATGGAGGCGGAATTTCCAAGCAAAAACAAAAATTTACGTCCGATTCTTGAAATGTTTGTGACGGAATCTGGTAGCAACAACAACAACATCGGAAACAATGAGGTCGCTTTTCGATTTCCGTTTGTTACTGAAATTCGCCGGAAAAAAGAGCGGACTTTCCCCCACACGGTAACTGGGCACACTGCGCGAACAATAACGTAGCAAACTAAATAAGTGAAGAACGTAACGGTTTACGTAAGTGAAAAAAAAAACGTGTTGACCTAGGGAAAATCGCATATATCGGATACGACCGTGAGAGCACTCTAAATAGATACTCTCTCTGGCAATGTTTGTGACGGAATCTGGCGGACCGTAATGAAACTTTGAAAGATACCTGCAATTAGGCACCTCTACGGAATTCGAGAAAATACGCGGTAATTTACTTTGGAGCCATGGAATGAAAAGGGTTCTAAGTCTTGCTATTACGTCAAGACGTAAGCCTAAAGTACGATTTATGTGCCTCCGCCACAATATGGCGCTCCTAATTCCGATTTCGTTAATTCAAAGGCTATGTTCTTTTGCACAGAAATGATTTTATATTTTTTTATGGATTCTCATTTCCAACAAAGCTTTTGCGACTTTAAATTTTTATTTATTTTTAGTCTAGTAATAATAATTATATATTGATATACTGACAACCTGGTCAGATAAATAATAATTTGGATAGATAATTGCCCTTGAAATCTTTTAAATTTTGTTGATAATAAAATATAATATATATAATATAATAATATAATATAATAATTTCCTTGAGGAACGCAGGCTAGTTGAAATAAGTTTAAAAAAAATCGATTATTTTCGACCATCGACTGCTGTGTCAATACATACCCCGCCCTGGTGTATTCGATATACAATTCAAATAAATGTCAATCGATTACTGCTTTTGATATAAATCCCAGTCCTGGTCCAGACCAAGATCAGTTCATTTTCAAAGCACGACGATGAAGATTTGCTGCTTCTTAATAATCCTGGCATTATCCTGTGCTTATGCCAAAAGCATAGGTATTCAGATACCGAAGTGAAGTAGAAAATTTAGAAATAATCAAATATTCTTTTTAAATTAAAAGGCGATGTGCCGGCCGGAGAGCAGAAGGAAGTGCAGCCGAACCCAATCGAGCCTTCGATAGGACAGGATGATAGCGCTTTACAAGCCCAAAAAGACAACCAAAGGAAGCTCCTCGAGGCCATGTTTAAGATCGCCCAAGGCAGAATTGCAATGCAAATGTGGGATATTTTCAATTCGTAATAACTGGTCGATGACTCAGGCTGATAACAGCATCTTTGAGTGTGCAACCACTCACTTATCTATTCCAGAAGAGGGACACCTTATATAACATAATCATGATATACAGAAAATATTTTCCTTAATCGTTTCTTAGCGTCACCAATATTTGTCTATATTGAAAGATATTTGTTGGCGTAATAAAAATATTCCGAGTATCAGAAAGAATTTTCTTATTTCTTGGCGGTCTTAAAATATGTACAAGAATGTGGAACAACATTATGGGATAGCGCTGACTGCGACAATGATGACTGATTTACAACAAAAACCTTTTTTAAAGATTTAAGAAAATCAGTTTAAAAATTAATCGATGTCTGACAATAAGTATTCGATAATTATGGCAGTCCCTATATATTCGCTGTACTGCACAAGCCAAGCTCACAGTTGATTTTTAAAAGGCAAAAGGTACCGATGGAAGAAGATAAGCCGAGTATGGATCAGGGGAAGCACAACAAGCCGCCACCGCGCGCCCCAGTAGAAAATGCCACTGAGGCCCCAGCAGAAAAGGACGTCCCCACTAGGGCCCAGGATGAGAACGAACGAAAGGCGCTCGAGGCCCTGTTTCAGTTTAATAGAGCCAAAGTATGTCAGACGATGTGGAATACTTTTAATTCATAATTGACTGATACTTGACTCAGTCTCACAATGTCTTACTCGAGTGACACAAAAGTGACACAAGAGTGACACTAGCTGAAAAAGAGCATTTCGTATCTATTATTCCAGTAATAAAAATTCTCAAATAATCTTAATGGCGATTTTTATTATCTCTCATATATGTACACAACATGTAATCTCTGTAAATTATGACACAGTTAAACTGCGTCAGTTTGCGTTGGTAAATTAAGGGGACTCCCCGAATTAAGTACAGTTCCGGTTGACTATTGTATAACAAGAGACAATAATGTAATGGACATGAGGTTAGGGCATTGCTAAGACCCTTTTAAAGTGATTATATTATAATTATCAATTGGAAAAGTAGTTTCTGTTAAGTTTAAAGTTTAATAATTTTTACTTGCATATTTTATATGCCAGAAAAGTAACTTAGTATTATTTCGTGAACTAAATACTGGATGTAAAAAATATCGTTTGAAGTAAGATCGATAAAAGCCGCCGGTAGAATATCGATTCGCTCTAACGATATACGCACGGTCACACTGCGGCCGTTTTGACAGCACGATACACACATTCACAATTCGCCTAATCACATTTACTTTTTACTTTACTCGCCTTTGGAAATACAATATTCGAAAATGCCGGACGCAGTGCAGCAGAGCTTTGTGCGCAGCTTCATCGACTACCTGAAGAAGCAGGTGGACGTGATGTCTCCGGACCAGAGCGAGAGTATCGAGGTTGCGATCCAGTGCCTGCAGGCGGCCTTCGACGTAGGCGATGATGTGGACCAGACGCAGGACTCCGCGCAGGTGGAGGCCACCACACAGAGCACCACTGCGAGCGCGCCGGGCGGAGATGCAACCGCCAGCGGGAGTAGCGGCGTCGTCGCCCCCAAAAACATCGACATGTTCGAGCTCTTCCAGTCGCTGTACATCGAGCGCAATCCGGAGTCATTGGCCCTGGCCGACTCCATCAAGAACGAGGGCAACCGCCTGATGAAGGAGTGCAAGTACAACGAGGCCCTATTGCAGTACAATCGGGCCATTGCCTTCGACCCGAAGAACCCCATATTCTACTGCAATCGTGCGGCGGCCCACATTCGCCTGGGCGACAATGAGCGGGCCGTCACCGATTGCAAGTCCGCCCTGCTGTACAACACCAACTACAGCAAGGCGTACTGCCGCCTGGGCGTGGCCTACTCCAACATGGGCAAGTTCGCGGAGGCGGAGCAGGCGTATGGCAAGGCCATCGAGCTGGAGCCGGACAATCCTGACTACAGGAACAATTTGGAGGTGGCCAGGAATGCCAGAAACCAGCCGCCGCAGCTCTCACAGCTGACGGACGGAATCAACGCAATGTTGGGCAATCCCACGGTGCGTAATCTGTTCAGCAACGCCGAGATTGATCTCGAGCAGCTGCAGTCGATGACCCAGAATCCTATGGTGATGAATACGATCGGACAGTTGTTTGCCAATATGGGCAATCCTAATGGTGGCGGTGCAGCTCCTGGCGGGGGCGGAGCTCCACCCGGTGGCGCACCGCCACCGATGCCGGCCGACATGCTGCAGCTGTTCCAGAGCTTCGCCAGCCAGCTGGTTGGTGCCCAGCAGCAGGGCGGCGCCCCGAATACGAATCCCGGTAACGGAGGGCAGCAGCCGGGCAATCAACCTCCGCCGAGCATCTAGTCTGGCGTGAGAACCCAGCCAGGAGGACCGGAGGATACACACAGAGTTAGTTTTTAGGCTGGAAACTATAATAACTGTATTTTTAATGTTTAAAAGGCTTCTATTACACATACATAAATATATATATATTTTTATTAAACGTAATAAATATATACATACATAAAACAAAAAAAAACATTGTTTCGCTAACATTATCGAAGTTTCCATTGGACTTTGCATTATTGAACTTAAAACGTCGAGTATAGAAACGTTTCCGGTCGGAGCTTATATCCAATAACCACTCTTAGTCATTAGATGAGCCACCAAAAATAAAGCAAAACATAAATCGAATTACGTCAGATCCAGTGATGTGAAAGTTCTGAATTTTTAATCCTGAGTAAAGTTTAGTTTCTTTTAAGTTTCTTCTCGTTTAGTCTTGAAAACAGAACTGAAAGAATATAAGAGTTAAGCCGAAGCTCTGGTTTCTTAACATCGCCATCAATAACCATCAATAAATTCCCAAGTTACAAGTGTCGTTTAAATGTTGCTTTTATTGAATTCAAGAAATGTATGCTTTCTGTGTGGATTATTGCTGATTTGCATATCTACGTGGTACAATTATTGATTCGATTACATGTAAAATAAAAACTAATTAGTGGTTAAAACAGGAAATCGGTTTAACAAACGTTCCGCTGCTGCATGTTCGCAAATCGACATCTTCATAAGGAGAAGGGAAATATATATATCCGTCGACTTTGAGCTTTATTTTATATGAATATTAATATTGCAAGAGTTCGTTCAGCTGGTTATCGTTATAATCTTATATTTATGCATTTGACAGAATCGAGAGTGGTGGAGCGTGAGTTAAGTTTAAAACAATGCCGGCGCCATTTTGGGGGTAAGCAGAATGAGAAGAGGGCGTGGCATTGTTTAAAAAGTTTCACCTCAATAATTGTGACAAAAGACATTATTCACGAAAATAATAAAAGCAATATGAGTGTTTTATGAGAAAGATGAATTAACTCTTCATTTGGAGAAGAAAGAATGCTGAAAATACACGAAGGGGAGAAAGTTACTTGGAAAACCATTTTCATACTCACCAGGAAAGAGTAGATTCGCATATTTCCGTTCGGTCTACTTGCTAGGCGCAGCAATTGCATTTGCGTATATTCTGGACGCAGAGTAGGGATACTCTAAATCTCTGGTAGTTGCTTTTTGTTTTTTTTTTCGTTTACGGACTAGGACAAACAATTCATGTGAAGTACTTGCTGCTGCTGCTTCGCTGTTCTCAATTCTTTACTTAGTATTTGTTGAAGCGACGATTCCTGTAGCCTCCGCCTCCGCCGCCACCGCCACGCTGTCTCGCGCGGTTGTTGTTTCCGTAGCTCTGGTTGACCTTGTTTGAGTATTTGCCAGATGGCGGCGAGTAGAACTTCTGGTCATTGGATGGCCGCGCCTTCTTCTCCTGCTCCGGATCCTTGTCCTTGGCCTTGCCGTTGGTAGCCGCTTTGTCCCCGAAAGTGATGGGTGCGTGGCGCTTGCCCAGCTTCGTCTGTAAATTTAAATGGAATATCAAATATGGGTACAGTTTGAAGTTACGTAACAGCATAATCATACCGCTTTTGGCACTATCCAGGAGAGTACAATATCATGCTTGAATATTGGCGGCGAGTGGAATAAATCGCGTATCAACACATTGATATTCGATGTGGTCTTCAGTGCAGTCTGCTTCAATTGGTTCTCCTCCGTCTTTAGCTCCTCTGCTGACTTGCCCTTTAGAGCCTCCTCCAGCTTTTTAATATAACTGCAAAATATTTGTACATAAATATATAATGCTTTCAGTGTCACATTTGCATGTAGACCTACCCCTGTGTTCCCCTGGCTAGATATTGCAATCTAGCCCGAAAGTCTTTTAATTTTTCCGCGTCCTCAACGAAACTTAAACTAGTTGGATGATTCTTCCCCAGCGTGTGCAGAGCGTACAGTAAACACTCGGCGTGCGAGAACTGAAACGATGGCGGTGCATCACCCAGATCCTCATCGCTCAGCTTCGGCAAGGGCATGTACTCCTATGAAAATCACCGAGATGAAACGCATTCATTATTATCTAGATAAGCAAGTAGATTCCAAAGATAACTAACTCACCAGTAATACATTGTAAACTGCATTGATGCGATCGCTGGCATTATCCAGCTTGTCCGTATTGGTTATAATCTCAGCAAACACCTTCAGTAGTCTGAGTTGTATTTGATCTTGCGACACTGCAGTGGCGATCATATTCCAGGTCTTAATGGGCAGCAGTTTATCGCAAACGTGAGCCACGAAGGCCGTCGATTTGATTGTTTTCTATTAAAAACAGCCAGAGATTAGATTTGTCAGTCGATACAAATTCGCAAGAAATAATAAACCTAATACTTACGGAAAAGTAAGGTGCCGCTGCCGTGGCGCACTGAATAAATCTCTCCACAACCTCATCGTCCACGGCAATGATGTCCGTGTCCGTGTTATTTAGTTCAGCCTGTTCCGTGGCCAACTTAACAAGTTCCGCGTGTCCGGTGATGGTGCTGCCCAGCTTTGTGGCACCCAGAATGGTCATGCACAGATGGAACTCGTCGGCGGTGACATCCTGAAGCGCCTTCTTGATCTCCTCCACAATGTAATCCTCGATCTCCTTAGTTATAACTGTGGGACCCATGGTGAGCAGTTTGGTGGCAATGAACTTGAAGCAACGCTCCCTAGTGGGCTCATCCCCCGTGGTGATCTGTTGAAACACTCCAGTCACGGAGCTCTTGGTGTCTAGCTTAATAATGCTCAGCAGCGAGTTGTTGACTTGCTGCAGCTCAGTAGGATCGTCCAGGATGAGCAGTTGGGCAAGAGTGTCACCCACTCGGGTGGTGGCCTCTGCATTTCCTTGGCATAGCTTCGGCAGGTCTTTGATGGCCTGGCGACGAATCTGAAGCGAGACAAACAAGAATATCAACATAGTTTCTATGACAGCAAGATGATATAATGAAGAGCTTTCAATTTCTTACAGTACTAAAGCATTTTATTATTGTTGCTGTTGTAAAAAGTAAATTTAATGTATGCCACTCGGTCGTATTTATCTAGGTCTAAGATATTCCTCCCGTTGCATGGCAACAGACAGATAAAAATGTCTACACCAGTTTCCTGGTTTAGTTTTTAAGTCATACTTATAATTACAGGAATACATCATAGATAAAAAAACCTCTACAAGGCCAAAACCACCCACCTGTGTGTCGTCATCTTCGCATAAATCAAACTGTGCATCGATGGCTGTGTCAGCCAGATCCGGAAAGTGCTTGAAGAAGTTTCCAATGAACTGCGATGCCAGACGCTTTTCCTTCGACGAGCCCTTTACGGCCTTAAGTATCTCCTTGTATTCCTCCACATGCTGCAAAAACAAATTTGTGAAATAAATATGCACCTTCTTCCCACACTTTTCTGCCCGGCACGTTTCGGCGGGGTACCGTTTCTTTTCGCATCATGGCGGCTTACCTCAGATATTTTATCGCCCGCCTCGGACAGAATCTCGTAGCATTTGTACAGTCGCTCAATGTTGTCCATCTTCTTAACCAATAGTTAAAATAGTCACTACGTTCTGTCTGCAATCAGTTTTACACCTTTTTCTATTTTGTGAAACGAAGCGACGTTTTTTTCGTAGGCAGCAAACAAAATGGTGAGCGGAAGTGTGACCGGAGCTGTAAAAATGCCCCGATTTTCCTATCCCGGGCCAAAGGGTTATCGATAGCATATCAAATCGGAATAGATATTAATCGATTTTAATTCTTTAAGTTTGAAAATTTTATTTTTGTTTTTTTGTTAATTTATTGTTACTAAATTAAAATACACATATTTAGATTACATTTAAATAACATTTTATGGAATCGCCTTTAAGGCCTGCTCGAAGTATTCCACCATCATGGGATAGACCACGTCGTACTGCTGGATATTCTTGCGCCTGGCATTGTCCCGGTACCGCTGCAGTGCTCCCGAGATCAGCTCCAGCTTTTCACGCTCGGCCGTGTGGCCATCCAGCCATTCGATCAAACGTTCATTTGACCAGTTGGCGGTGGTGTGCGGCGACTGCAGATCTGCTCCAGCATGTCCGAAGAGCAGCAACAACACTATATAACTGGGCACCAGGGAGTCCTCTCCAAGCGTCTGTTTCACCAGCTCCTGAGGCGTTTGAACGATCAGCAGTGACATGGCTCTTAGCAGACGCGAGGGCTTCCCAAGCTCGGCGAGATTAAGGCAAAGGGCTTTCAGGGCCTGTTCCATGTGCTGGCAATCCTGTTTGAGACGTTGCCTGCCCGCCGCGCTCAAAGGACGCAGGATGCACAGATTGTGTAGAAACAGCTCGATGCAGCGCTTGGCTAACTCGTGGCCACATTTGGTGGTCATCTGTTTGTCATCGAACAAGGCAATGTGGTGCGACCAGGAACGGTTGATGAATTCCTAGGGGATTTAAAGAAGGGATATTCACTAAAATCTGTACGAGAGATGTCTCTCAAGCCCACCTGTAGCTCCTTCATGTACATCGAGGGTCCCGTGGTGGACAACCTGTCCGTGTTCAGCCCCGGTTCACGGTGCATACTCAATATGATGATGCTTATGGTTGTAATAATCGACTCCATGATCTGCTGCAGAATGGTGCCGATCAGCAGATTCGCCTGCTCCAGGGAGCTAGAAATGTTCTCCTTAGCTGTACCAGGGGTCTTCTCGAACTGAACTTGGAGATCGCTTAACATGCGACGCACTGAATCCTTGTAATAATACAAGACATTGGCCAATTGTGTGTTCTGCTGCTGCTGGAGATTAGGCAGATCCACAACCTGCTTGGAATCAGCTCCCAGCTTAATTTGTGCCTCCAGTTTGGTGCATAATTCCTTGCCACAAGCAATGAATACATTCGCAATGGAATTCGTGAGACGGGAATCGATCAAAGCAGCACTAAGTTCAGTGGAAGCCACTCGTATAAAGTTGTCCACAGTCTCGTTGCCAGGTAAGTCCACTCCGGCCAGACAGGCCTTCAGGTTGGCAGCACATTTGCTGACATAACCCACTTCTAGGGGGGCAAACAGCTCATTGTCGAACTGGAATTCCCCATTCAGACGCTGCTCCAAGCCACGAGCTGAAGTTAAGAGCTTAGAGAGACCTTCCTGGAGGGTCTGAGTGATGTGTTGAGGGCACTCATCGAAGGATTTTCGCAGCAGCTGCTGGACCTTCTGCCAAAAACGCTGCGGAATGCACTGATCCGAGGACTCCGAAGTATAACCAAACTGGTTAATTTGCTCTAGGGCTGTCTTCAGCAGCTTGATCTGCGTGCAGGACTCGTAAAGCTCGTCATAGAGCAGCCAGTGCAGAGACTTCCAGAACTTGGCTCGGAAGTTCTGCGTGGTAGTCAGCTGGGGTGTTTTGCCCGGTCCCCTCGAGGGAGCCGCCTTACTCACATTGTGCGTGGGCGACTTGTTCAACACCGAGATGTCGTTGCCGGCAAAGCATTCCTTGAGCGACTGCTCCATGTCAGCGATGAAGGTGGCCAGCAGGTTGTCCAGAGATTTCTCCAGCGTGTTGAAGTTCATAAAGATCTGTGTTACGGAATAGAGAGTGACATCAAAGAGTGAAACTCTAGAAACTCTCTGTTAACTCACCTTCAGGGCATTAACCACTTGATTTTGATTGCGTTCCTGGAGGCCCGTGACCAACTGCATCTGGGTGAGGTTCCTTATCTTCTGACCCGAGCTGATCACATATGCCCTCTCCTGCTGGATGAACTCGATGTCCTTCAGGTCCTTGTCCTCTATCAGTTGGCCCAGCTCAAAGTGCAGCTCTGCTTGCCGCAGCACATCCTTGGTGCCCTTCAACTTGGCCGTGAGGGTCAGCAGTGTTCCGGCGGAGCGCAGAAGGTGACTCACATCGTGGAGGCGGCCCAGCACCTGTGTTTGGTTCTCCACCTGCTGATACTGCGTGTCCACCTGACTTTTCAGGCGGTGCCCGGTTTCCCTCACCCGCTGCACGTCCTCCGCCAGCGTATTCAAGGCTGCATCAAATCTTCCCGCATGCGTGGCCTGCTGCAACAATGCTCCATGCTTGTCCCGCACCTGCTGGTGCAGCTCCTCCGTGGTGTTCTGCAGCTGCTTGGACAACTCCTGGATCTGCTGACCTATTGTTAGGTGCGACATGGCAGCGGTGTAGTCGTCATCATCTGAAGCTGCCGTGTTAGGATTTGGAGGCTTTGTCACATTCGGATCACCGGTCACCATCTTGGAGGATGCTTTAATCTAGCTATATTTACAAATAAATACTTTAATTAAAACTTATTGCTGTTATTTTCAGCTATTTTAATATGTACAAACAAAATGTTTTTCCACGCAACCAAAAGCGGCTGCCGAAAACCGATAACTTTTCATGGGTGTAGTTGAAAGTATTTTTAATTAACATATTTCTAAAATTCAATATTAGTTTAAATTGGCAAGTGTTAGCTAATAATTAAAAAGAGCATAAGGAAATTGTTAAGTTATTTTAATAAAATTTAAATAAAGTATAGAATTCATTCCACTTAAAATTTTCTCAATTTAGCGACCTACGTCCATGCAATGTGCATGGTTATCGATAGTTTGAATCAGCTGTTTCTAAGTTTGTTTTGTATAAATAATTGTGGATGCGGAGAAAAGACTTAATTATATTTATTTAAGTCCTTTTGTTCTACACTTGCTACATTCTCCATGTCGGACGACATCAAGAAGTACTTCAATGGCCTGCTGCAAAAGTATACATTTTCCCGAAGGGCGTTTTCCGCGGTGAATAAGATTTTTTCATATTTTCCAATCAAGGGTCAGCGGCCTGTACGTGATTCAGATAACGGATCGCGACGGAGTGCCCCTCCTACGGGTCAGCCAGGAGAAGAACATCGACTTTGCGCTGATGCCCTCGTTTATACCCACATTTACCACGGCCTGTGATCAGGCGAGCAAGCTGGGACTGGGCAGAAACAAGACCATCATCTCCATGTACTCCAACTACCAGGTGGTGCAGATGAACAAGCTGCCGCTAATCCTTACCTTTGTGGGGGCGGAGAACTGCAATACCGGCCACATTCTCGCCCTGGAGCAACAGGTGGATGGGTATCTGGAGGACATCAAGCTGGCTGTCACCGAGGCATAGAATTAACCTAATATATATACATATACTTATTTTTAAAACGTACTAAATGTTTACACTTTATTGAAAACAAAAAGGTGTTGTTACTGTTTTTGGGAATATTAAGCTATTTAACATCTATGATAATAATTATTTTACAGGCAGTTTTGCAAAGGAATTTGGTTTTTCAGGAATTTTGACTTGTGGTTTTTGTTTAAATGCTGATCCTGAATAAATAATTCTGAATATCCCAATTCTGATTTAGAAATTTAAACATTTATATTTTTATAAAATGAAAAATATTTTTAGATTGCATTTAATCTTGATTTTCCAATAATATAATTTTCTTTACATCAATTTCATATTTTATTGTGCTCAATTTTTGCAAAACTAAGGAAAGTTTAAAGTTAACACAGAATGAAATAATGAAATTGGATTTTTCTATAGGATTGTACGGAAATTATTCGCTACAATTGTTGACATATGCTTGGAATGAGTTTAAGAAAAGTAGTTAACTAATTGCCTTTAAACAAACATCTTTTGTAAGATTCGTGTGCGCGAAAATGGTTTTTAAAAAATACTAGGTGTGTTTACACTTTATTCAGAATGAAACTTGATTCACTTTTTGCTTAAATGCATAGACTTCAATTAATTTGCTACATTTCTTGATGATTTGCCTTCCTGCTCCAGCTTGGGAATGATGTCGACAAAAATTAAGTGTGTTTTTCGTTTACAACTAAAATACAATCCCCAAATCTCTGAATCTCGTATGCCAAGCACACACATCTTCTGTTCCATTGGTCTTCGATGGTTGATATTTTCAGAGTTCGTCGTGCAGACTTTCTGATTCCGCTTGGAAAGCTTCGCTATCGCAGGCAGCGGGAGTCTCGAATTCAAAGTAATATTCGCAACGGTTTGGCTCGCTGACTGCGGTGATCTTGGGCTCCATAGCACACTTGATGTTGATGATGGCCGATCGCTGTGGACCATTCCAACAACCCGCACCGTTGGCGTACTTTTGCTGGGAATACTTCTTCGGCTTTCCGATCCACTGATCCCAGCGACCCAGAGTGGTTTCGGGACCGCCATTTTTGGACTTCTGCGAAGTGCGATCGAAGGGGCAGAGTGAGTAGACGTACTCCCGATCCTCGAAGGTGTAGCACTGGCCATCGAGCACCGCCCACTCCTCGCTGAGGCCATAGTCCTTGCCTTCCTGCTCGTCAATCTCCTTGATCTCCTGATCAATCTCGCGAATGCTGCGCTCCACTTCTTCTAGGGCATTTCGCGCCTCGTTGGCTTGTTGGACCAGACGCTGCGTCTCCGGGTCATAAACTGGTGGCGTGACCTCCTCTACATCGGCAGAGGCCTCGCCAACGCCCACATCGGGTTCTTCGTCATCATACTGATCCTCTTCGCCTTCTTCGTCGGCTTCGATGTCCTCGCCGCCTGCCAACTCAGCTTGCTCTGGTAAAGTAATAAAGATTAGGGATCGTAACATGATGGAAAAATAAAAGAAAACCTTTTTCACCTTCGCTTATTATTGGCGGCGTGGGCTGAACACCTTCGGTGGTTGCCTCCGTCTGCTGGGCTTCAACTTCTGGAGCCTCCACGGGCGGCTGGGGCGCCTGGGGTGGCTGGAACAGACCGTCGGCCAGCATTTTCAGTGGCTTAATCCGGGGCCAGGCGAGCGTAATAAATGCGTCCAGATCCACGCGATCACGCTCATCCAGGAAGTACTTGGCCTCCTCCACGGTGACCACGCCGTTGCGATCGCTGTCCAGATTCATGTCCACCATCAGTTCGGTAACTTCGACGAAGCCATCCTTGTTGGTGTCATAGCGAACGAAGCTGAGGGAGGCTTCCTGGCGCATTTGTTGCGGCTCTTGCTCTGCTTGAGCGGTCTCCGCGTCCAGCTCCCGTTGGTGCTCCTTAAAGATTTCAACGGCCTCCGATTCCAGAGCCTCGGCCTTTTGCTTGAGTTGTTCCTTCTCGGCGCGCAGGAGTTCCTGCTCCTTGTGCCGGTGGTTCAGCTCCTGCCGGCGAGCCTCTCGCTCTTCGCGCATCTGCTTGCCTTTGGTGATCATCTCCTGGCGCCGCTCCGCTCCTTTCTTGTGGAGCTCAGCTTCGTTCCTGCGCTGAACGGCAGCAGCGGCTCCTAGTTCCAAACACGTATTGGGGCACCCAACCAACTGTGACTCGTCGCTGCCGTCGCAGCAGTCACAGATGCCGTCCTGCACCCTCGAACTGGGTATGTCCACCGACTGGTGACCCTTGTTCAAACAATGGAACTGACCCTGCGGACAGGCGGCAGTGCCCGGCTCATCGCTGCCATCTGCACAGTCGCAGTAGTCGTCGTTGACCTGGGCGAAGGGTATGCTCCGGCTGCCGTCCAAGCAGGTCCAACTGTTGTCCGCCCGCAGCTGATACAAAGAAAGCTTGGCCAGAGAAACGCCGAGGGGACGTGGAGCCTGGCTGGCAGAACTTACATTCAGGATCAACAGGGCCACAACGAGTGGTATTAGCACCATTTGGCTGCCTTCCAAGCCCAGCATTTTGGTGCTAACTATGGCTAATTCTAGTAAATCTAATAATTTAGGTCGCTTGTGTTGTTCTGTAAATCTTACGTGGAATTTGCTATGGTTTTTACGAGTCGTAAATGCCGGTGGAGCTCTAGCGATGGCAGTGCTGTTATCGGTAACTATCGATTCCAGGCAGTGTCGATAGCTAAATACGGTGCCCAAGAGGTCACATTTCATTCATAAACACTCGGTGAAAAGTGCTCTCATGAAACGCATTTGTACATGTCGAATATATTTATAATTAATTAATGTACTATTGATTTTCCTTCTCTAGGTACATCAGGTGGTTCATTCCAGAGACCCCTTGCGTACGCCTCTGATATTCTAGCGATGTGGCAACTCTGCCGGCAATCAGCTGCCGGTTTGTTATTCAACCAAATTCGAGAAGCAAAAACCCATAAAATAATGGAATTTCTGACTAAAGTCTGGGCCAAGGAGGCAACAAAAGCAGCCGAGGTAGAAGCTATCTCCACTGTAGCACAGAATAAGCCAAATACACAGGCTGCCGATGCAGCTGCCAGAAAAACAGCGAGGGAATCCTCCGAGGAGACCACCACTGGCCAGAAGGATTGGGGCTATGACCTGTATCCGGAGCGAAAGGGAGAGACCTTTAAGCCCAAATGGACAAAGGTGCTGTTCGGGATGGAGGGCCAGGAGAACATCGATCGCTTCAAGTGCGAACAGAATGTCTATTGGTGCGTCAAAAATGGACCTCTGGTGAAGCTGATGATGGGAGCCCTGAAGAGCTCCGGCTGTCCCATTGATTTGCGCCGGCACATCTCCTGCGAGGTGTGCGATCCCACGGTGACGGGAGGATACGATCCCAAGCTCAACCAGATCGTGGTGTGCCAGAATATGGCCAAGAACAAGAGCATGGTCCATGGCGTGCTTACACACGAGATGATCCACATGTTCGATTATTGCAACAATGATATGGACTTTCGGAATGTGGACCATCTAGCCTGCACGGAGATCAGGGCGGCGAACCTGGCCCATTGCTCATTCCTGAGTGCCATGTTCCAGGGAGATGCCTCACCTTTCAACGTCAAGGAAGCGCATCAGGTGGTTGACCATATTTATTATAATTTCGGAGCTTTATAAAAGAAACTCCTTTATTTTTGTTGCAAAACATTAATATTTTTTTAAATTTTCCAGAACTGCGTCAAGACAAAGGCCCTGGCCTCTGTTCTGGCTGTGAGAAATGTGAGCAAAGAAGATGCCATTGCTGCCGTGGAGAGAGTTTTCCCGAAGTGCTATGCGGATCTGGAGCCCATTGGCCGGAGGATCCGACGCAACTCCACAGACCAACAGAAGGCCTACATGGAGGGACCCATGTACGGCTATGATGTCTATTAAAATTGCAATATATGTAAATTCGTTTTAGGGAAACCAAAAAGTTGAATAAAACTATCTTTTAAGCTGTAAACATTTCCAATGTCATGATGGCAGGCAGATTTACTATATTTAAAGCACAAATCGCTTTGTATTAATTAAATTGCCTACGATTAACCATGGAAATGTTCAATGTTCAAAAGGTACATTTATTTTTGTATATAAATACCACATTTGTATGGCTTGGGATGTTAGTAAAGTATTGTAAAGCAAAAGAGCCGAAAGATATGGAGGAGTGTGAAATAATTGGAATGATATTTGAAATTATTGGTGACATTCTGTTCGGCAGTAAGTTGGAGGATATAGGAGAAGTCGAACTGGATAAGTAATATATAAAGGAGCCTGTCTCTTAATTACAAAGACAATTATTACTACTTAAACAGCTGGCGGCTCCCCTGATGATTATGATGATGATGATAAATAGGACGCATTTAATAGAACGCTCAAATAATATTCCAGAATTTCATCATTATAATATCAACAATTAAATTAAATTCAGCAGCTGACCTTCAGAGTAAAAGCTATAAATAAGAAAAACAATTTGCAAAATAATAAAAGTTTCAACGAAGCAACATCATGGACTGTTGTGAGCTGCCGGAAATATTTTTGAGTTTCCTCAACGACCTCTTCTTCTCGGACATAAGTAATTAATTAATTAATTTTTTTAAATATTTCCAAACGAGACTACTTAAATTACCTTTTTTTTCATATATGCCAAGCTGATGAGGAGTACTTTGGTGAATACTACGACTACTAAATAATAATCTGGCGACCGTGATGCAACAAAGCAAATAAATTTGGTCTGAACATTTACCTTTAAAAGCTTTTCAATAGGCATTATATGTACATATTTTTTGTATGGGTATTATTGACCCAAATCATGCAATCGTTTTTGGTTCAAATTAAGCTCGAAATTGGTCAAGCGCTTTTGTCATGGCTCATTAAAGGTGCTGTGGGGTCTGGGTCAAAAGCAATCCCGATCAGTAAATGCCATTGTATTTAGTTACAAAACTTTGAGCACAGCGGATCAAATATGTTTTGGGATCTTCTCGGTGGAATTTTCGAGTTTATTTTAGGGCTCTTTTTTCCCGGTGAGTTTTTTTGTCATATTATTAATATTAAATCCCTTAAATTGGTTTATTTTTCTTATTGGTCAGGCTCGGACAGTGGTGATGAACCAGATTCAGAGGAGGTGGAAACTACCTGATGGCTTAACTCGATTTCCATTGTTAATTTGTAAAAAATCCATGTTTTTGCTTTATTACATCTACGTAAAGTGTGTATATTTAACATAAATTGCTTCAACTTCTAACTGCTGCTTCATAGTATTCATTATAAGTAGGGATTATATACAGTGCTCCTCGCCAGACGCATCTTAACAAGTTAAGGGACGCTCAAAACAGTTTAAACTGCTTTTTTAGCTCCATTTTCTTCCATTTTGGCAGCTCGTCAAACTCGTAAAATGACATTTTAAAAACAGACACAAAATCATCGTGGGTAAGATGAACCTGAGCATAGAACAAATTAAGTTTAGAAATCAAATACACATTATACAAGCACATTACATACCTCCCTCTTCAGAGGATTAATTTCTGGTGGCAGCATGTCCATCTCCTGGATGAGAACCATCAGCGGATACTTTTTGTGACCATCAAAATCCTTCTGTCTGTTGTTTAAGAGCAAGGCAGATCCATCATTTGAAAGGCTACAGGTAATGGGCACTGCGGTGCCCAGATCTTTACGCATTTCCTCATAGGACAAGAAGTTCTAAAAGAGATATTTATTAAACCAAGAATTTTAATAAACGTTGAGAATTACTTACCTTGCCATAATCGTTCTGCCAGGACTCGAAGAATCCCTTAAAGACATTCGGCTCCTGGTACTGCCTGACCACCGCCAATGCCGTAGCTGACCTGCGTCCAAAGGGGGCATTCTGGACATAGCTCTGGGCAATTGCCGTGTAACGCTGCTGATTGGGAGCCTGCGATCCCAGCCAAACGTAGGTGAGAGAGCCAGTATCCAGGATATAGGTGCAGTCGGCACTGAGATCCTGCTGCTCAAAGCCGAGTATCTCCTCGTACCTCAGCACACTCTGTTGCCACCAGACCAGAAACAATTGCACTGGCGGTCTCGGTTTACTGGGAACACTGGTGTTCAGATAGCAATTGTTGCTGAGGGTGGGCGATATATTGCCGCCGTTGGAGGAGCTGCCGTTGCACATGCTCCCGGCACCGCTGCTGCTGCTGCTGGTGGTGCTGCTGGAACAGGAGTTTCCGTTGCCGTTGATCACCAGTGCTTGGTTGAAGTACATGGCCACCGATTGCCAGAACTCCTTGCTCTCTTTGCCCTCGAGGACCAGGGAACTCTCCCCCAGCATAGCCCCCACAGATTTGGCCATCTCACGGGCATCTCCCGTGCTACTTTGACCACACCACACCCACACATGACTGGTCTTGATCACATAGCAATCTTTGGAGCTGATCGAGGACAGTGGGGTCTCCTCTACGGCCTTGGAATTATAGCTGGCATCGCCATAAATCTTCAAAAGGAAAGTCTCCGTCATGCCGCTCCCGTTGCAGAGTATCTCGCCGCGTTGTCCCCGCATAATAATCAGTTTGCCCTCGAAGATCTGCAGGAAATGCGGTGGCTCATCGAACTCGTATAGCTGCACGAACATCCCTGGATCTTTGAGTGCCTCGAAGCTGGCCCTGGCGAACTTGTCCGCTCTGGCAATCGATTCCGATGAGGCCTCTGAGCCGTTCCACTGGTAGATTATGGACTTGATGCCCACCGAAGCCAGGTCCGCGGGCAATACAGTGGCGCACTAGGAAAAAAAATAAGAATATTTGGTTAAGATTTACGGAAGAGTAATTTCAATTTAAGACGCATCTCTACCTGCACACTGTACTTGACTACATAGCTGGCGTTCGTGGTGAAAACCACCGTCTTGGAAGGTGGTAGCTCCTGCACCTGATCCCCAAATATGCGAAAGAGCACTCGCTCTCCCCTGCCATCGTCCACGAGCTGTGTATCCGCTGCCATTTTAGGGCGTTCGCATAGGGAGTGGGCATCCAGCTTGCCCAACTTCGTGGACACTGGCTTATGACCCCGTGTGTTCTCCTGCCACACGTTCAGCCAGTTGGCGAACAGCCGCTTGAACTCCACCGGCTCATGACCCTCCAGCACACGCACGACCAGTGTGTTATCCGGGTATTTCTTCTTTTTAACAAAAGCCCTTCCATTTCCCATGGCAGAAAGGGCATCTGCTTGCGGTGCCTGAGCTCCAACCCACAACCAAACGCTCTGGCCGTAGTTATCCAGCAAATATACGCCATGGGCATCGCTCAGATCATCCTTTGCCGGCATGCCAACGTCCAGTTGATCCAGGTGCAAGCGTCCCCGCTGATTGCACTTATAGATCCGGAACTTGTTGCTATTGTAGTCAGTGTATTCGCTGATCAACTGGCTGGATTGGCAGACCATACGCTTCTTAAGGGGCAGTAGAGAGTTCCACAGCTCTTTGTTCTCCTGGGACATGGCCTGTTCGTAGCCATCGTCCACTACGGTGATGGGAGATCCATTCGAATGCTTTTGGACCCACGATAGGGCGCTCCTTCGCTCAATACCTGAACTAGAGCGACCGATCCACACGAAGATCAGGCCTTCCGTTTGCAGAACCATTACATAATCCGAGTTAAAGTGCGACCAATCAATGGTGGCATGCTCAATGGATCGCAGCCATTTGCGGGAGTGCAGCTGGAAGAGGCGTGGCCGTAGAGGGGCGGTTGTAAGGGAACCCGAGCGAATGCTGTGAAGGAAACGAATAGGGATTAATATATATATACTGAATTAATTATTTAGTTACTCACTCGTAACCCTTTTTGAAGTAGGAGAGAAATCTCGCACTCTCATGACTCTGCGTCTCCCGATAAATGGAAGCCACATTCCCCAGGTAAGAGTCCAGCTCCTGGATTTTGTGCACCACATTCGAGCGGTTCTGTTCGCTGACATTCCCGCCCAACCAGTAGTGGATATACCGCTCCAAAGTTACATTCGGCTTCTGTTCGCGTGTCTATATAGGTACAGGGAATATTCATTAGATGTGTACTTAATCAGGCTAATGAAGCTACCTACGATGGTCTCGTGATTGGCATAATGACCCGCCAAACTGGCTGCGTAGACGATATAGGCGCAATTATCATAAAAGGTTCCGTACTGCGATCGCGTCACAGCCTCCAGCCGATCCTCATCGATTTTCCACAGCGTAAAGGTTATAGCATTTTTGGCGACCTTTCGAAATGTGGCGTCCACTTTTAGATCTGGAATAGTGTTGGGACGGACCTCCTGAAACGAGTTTATAAAACAAAATATATGAGTTAAGGTTTTAGAAAGGAAAGTAATAATAAAGTTACTTAACAAATTTCCCAAATATAAATTATCTTTGATTACAGAAAATAAATGAAAGTCATTATAGCTTTATATCTCTTATTTTTTGCTAAGTTTCGTAATGAAAGCCACCACCTAATTCCCCAACTTCTCCTATTTCCTAGCATCAAACTCAAGAGTTCAGTGCGCAGGCACGTAGTGCAGTGCTGGAACTGAAACCAATCGAATAAATCTGGTTTTTACTGTTTATTAAATGTAATTTCATCTGCAATTACCATTCTGTGGTCGTGTTTTCACCGCAAGGTGACAATGCCCGTGGCTGGCGCTTCGAACAGCATTTACCACGACATCAAACACCTTTCAAACGACCGAAAGGCCAATTGTTGCTGACACGAGACAGTTTTCAAGAGATCCCACTAGGCGCCTTATAAACCAGAAAGAAGAAAACATTAATTTTCCCGAAACCAGTCCGGAAAAGTGCTCTGCATCCAAGTGATAGTGAAAACTGAGGCTCAGACGAGGCGGGCGTGAACCACATCTAGTCTTCGTAACCACAGCCAGTTTTTGCTGTCGAACACATTGAGTTTTTATTTATTTATGGAACGCGCAGCAAGGTGGAAAGTGGCTGGCTGGCTGGGTGCACTACCCAAATGCCTACTTACTCACATATGCATCCTCATCTCGATCTTGGCTAACGGTTGGGGTCATTAGGCTGCTGCCGGCGGCTAATTAAGGCCTTAACTCTCTGACATTTCATTGGGAGAGCCTGTGATGATTACACAGCCGCCGCCATGCTCAGTGACCAAAAACAAGTTCACGCTCCGCTTGGCAGTGACTTTTAGTTACTCCCCCGAACGACATTTCATGGAAATTATAATTATAATTGCAGACTCTTTGTATCTCTGTGCTATGCTTATAAATAAGCAATGCATAAAATGTGATGTATGAAAACATTTTAATTGTCGCCTGCAAATGGAGAAATAGCTTGAATCACTTTAGGGGCTGGATTAACCAGGTTTTCCAGCTACCTGGCTTTATGATTGATTGATTGACGCTGTTGACAGCCAAACTACATTTGTCACTGCCGCCAATTGGTCCAACAAAAGGAAATTATACCAAAAAAAACTGGCACAAGTAAATTTCCTCTGTTGTAAATATCGAAAATTAATAACTACGTTTGAGTCTTTGTTTTGAAGCAGACTTTCACAGCCACCAATTAGAGGTTGATGTCTCAGCGAAAGCTATTCGCAGATATGTTCTGAATAGAATGTCCAAAATAAATCCAGAATAGCATCTTAAGTGAGACTTGGCGTGGAAACAAATTACTTTCTTTGTTTAGAGCTATTAGTTTGATGGATGAAGCCTAACACTATAATTGTTTGGCAGTCGATTGCTTTGGCCGTTGGTTTAAAATTTGGAGCAGCATTGAGTTGATTACAAAAGTAAAAGTAAATTGAACACAAAAAAAAACACAAATGAAAGTTTTTTAATAATTTAAAATTAGGGAAAACAGAAGCCTTTTACATTTAACACTTTAAATAATAATCTCATTTAGTATTCGGAGTTAGTAATAATCAATAAAGTTTCAAATTTAAATTGTAGGTCATTAAGTGAAATACTTAGTTTATTTTCTAGCTTCTCTCACAGAAAAATCTAATCAAACTGCATCATAATAATCAGAAGCCAAAGTTATTGTAATGGAAAACTAAATAATTGTCAGCTCATAATTAACAGCTCAAAACTGGATAAATAAACTTGTCTAGCCTGAAGATGGGAGAAAGATACAGGTGAGTATGAGAGATGCAATGAATGAGCAGCCGGAGAAAATCATACATTTCTAAAGCTAATATTTGCAGGTTTTTCCATTAAAAAATCTCAAACAAATCTGAAGACTCCAACATATTAAGCTCAAATCAATTAGATAATCAAATAATTGTCAGCTCGTAATTAACAGCTGCTGCAACTGGTTAAATAAACTTGTCAACGCCGAGGACTTTAAAGAGACACAAAGGTGACTATAAGAGGTCTAGGAACATGGCTATAACGGATGGTGTATGCATAATGGAAAAGCCTGTAATTACCGTTTCTTTTGGCGACAGCGATAGCTCCATGTCGGGAATGGAAGAGGCTCCAGACCGAAGCTCAACCCACGGATGTATCTGTATCGGTATCTGTATCTGGATCTGAAGCTGCAGTGGCAGCCTTGAACTAGTTGTGATATTTTTCGATTTGAAGCCGGCAAGAGAGTCGCCTCAAAGTGAAATCCTTGCGAGTTTTGAAAGCGAATGTCACTGGTAAATCACTCTACACACAAGCACACACACTCCGGAGCAAATGAAAGCGATTGATGCCAGTTTTCCAGGCAGATCTACAAAACGATCATGGAGATAATTTGCAAATTTAGAATGGGCGTAATATCCCAAAAAACTCAACCGAAATAAGATAGAAATGAAAGTGAAGCCAAAGGCTGGGCTGGCTTCGATTCGGATCGGTCCGATGTTTTGGCCTGGACTCGGTTTCCCGACTCGCGGCTAGACTTTTCCCCGACTGAACTGGATCAGATACGAGATACGAGCGACAACGCGTCTTTGCCACCAGAAAGCCAACTGCAGACTGTTCGCCTTGCCAAGCGGCACTCCAAGTTTATGGCCAGGCCAGGCCAGCATCGGGCATTGGGCCAAGAGATCCGAGCTCCACTCCGCCAGCTGTGCGAACTCCGAGCTTCGGAGCAAGTGGGAGCTCTGGCTGTGACTCAGATGTGAATGAAAATTATCAGTTAGTCTCTCTCTCTCTGGCCATGTCTCCCAGCGAAAAGCAGAAAGCGCAGCGCGTTTTGTTGCGGTTTCTTGGCGGCTCGGTTTCTTCTCGGCCTTAGTCTGGAGTCGGTCTAAGTCAACGGAACCTGGCTGCGGGCAAAAGGCCAAGAGGAAGTAAGTGTCAGAGCCAAGAAGAAGGGTCTTAGCACATTCTTGCCGGGTGTTTTGCTAATTCTATCTATTAGCTCGCAGCGGGTAAACATTTGCAGTTCAAGTGGCTTTTTGGGTTCTATCGGCTTGGTAAACCAACTAGTTCACATCGTTTATTATTTATGATAATGTTGGTTTCTTATTAAATTAATAGAAAATATTGATGGGAATTTAATTATACATATTATATATTACAAATTATTATGTTTTATAATTCAAGATAGCAAATGTTCTAGGAATTGCGGAACCTATTTCTTTAGTAAATTTTTTATACCTCTTTTATATACATATATATTTATATATTTGTTACTTTATTTCATTGTTAAGAGGTCTTCTCAATTATGAATATATTGTTGATTTTCTTAATTTTATTATTACGACGGAATTTTCTTTATCTAAAAATCATTATAGAAACCTGATAATCATAGAAGTAGTAAAAACAGTGACCTAGTTTCCCTTGTCCATAGGCTCGGGCTCTAATTTCTGATTAGCAAGGCTATAAACTGGTTCTTAATTTATTTAGAGAAATACAGACTTAAGACCCTAGATTTTATCCACTCGTCAGGGTATTCAATATCCTATGACCAGCGAGGTATCTTTTTCCACTCGCTCTGCTCCTCCACTCCACTCCACACCTTGCTGCACTGACATTCTCCGGAGGCAATCAAGCACAAACAGTGGAACCAAGAGCCGAGTGAGAGGAGGAAGACATCGGGGCTGTGTACTCCATCGATTTGCATCTCTCGGATTTCCTAGGGCCTTTGTCAACCGAGCTGCCTCGCTCGAGTGACTTGAGTCGTCACTTTTATGATTTATGATTTATGTTTGGGGACCGCCGTTTGCCATAATCATTAACAGCCCGACGAGCCACGACTGGGAGTCGCTCTAGGAGTTGGAAATACACATTTAGATGGAGTTGGGGGCCTGGATTCCCCCTGGGTGAGTGAGGAAAGTGGTCAAATTATATCCGGGGAACAATTTTGCAGCGATTTTCTCAGCAATTCAGCTCCCAGATCGTCTCAATTAAGGCGAAAATGTTTTGTGTATGACTCGGTAATGAGTGGAAATGATTTTCCAGTATGCTGTGTACTGTGTGTGTTCCAAAGCGTGAAAGACACTAATGGGCCTGCCCCAGAGAACCGTGTATACCTTGGCTGTCTATCCGAGCATCTGGGCATCGCATCTGCGTATCCACGTATCCGCATCTTGGCAAGACAATGCGATGCCTTTCAAAAAACAGAGCCAACAATCGGACCCGACTCTCTTTATTGTTGGCCATGTTTCATGTTTCCATGTTTCCATGTCTTTTTTTGCCCCCAACTCAAGTCAAAACTCTGACAAGTTCAATCAACCGTTGAGGTTGAGGCGTGAACTGGGGGAAAAGCTTAAAACAACAAAAAAGTGAAATAAAAAATGAAAGCAATTGGCAATGTAAATGTTAATGTACATAGATGCGAAATGCAAAGCATTTTCCAACTGAAAATGTGCGACTTTTGGCATGATGAAAAATGCAATTTACAATTTATGATAATAACACACGTCAAGTCAACCCGCCTGAAAGGAAAGAAAAACGACCGGGCAATTGACTTTTCCTTTTAGCCAAAAGTCAGCTAACAATTGCGGTTCCCGAACCCCAGACACATTAGGACCATTTTGTGGCCGCAACACGCGACATTTACGTAAACGTAAACGTAAAACATACAATGCCACATTGACTTGTGGCATTTTCCGCAAACTGCCAACGGGAAACAGGCCGGCAAATGTACCGCTTTGGCCGCCTCTTTTTATATTGTTTCGATTTTCCATCTTACACCTGCTGCTACTCCCCTCCATCGGTGATTTGTCTTCCCTGCCATCCCAGATCTTTGCTCTTTCCAGGCTTTTCATTAGCCACTGCTGAAGATGGTCAGAGTATGTAGCTTCTCCTGGGATCTTCGGTCTGAAAGCAGCCCACCTTAATTGCCAGCCGATCCAGATCCAGACCGAGCCAGCCAGCTGACCAGCTGATCCACTCAGTGGGGTTCTCCGCCGTCATGGGAATGGCTGCTCTCTCCTAGTTGGGCTTTAATGGTTTCATAAGCAGCTTTGGGCCATGATAAAAGCAGCTTTCTTATGACTAAGCCATCAATAACTGTTGCTTTATGTATGTTTTATCTTAATTAAATTAATATCTTCATTACAATCCTAGATCGATTAGATTTCAATTTCTTTTAGTCCGATTTTGGTTGATAAACGCATACAATAAATAGTTCAAGATCTATAAAATACATTTTCGGAATAGGTATTAACAATCTAATAAAGAAAATAAATTATATAATATATAATATAATAAAATATAATATATATAATATATAATAATATAATATAATATAATATATATAATATATAAAAATTACTTCATTTACTACTAGTTTGTTAATTAATTATATTAAACCAGATGGATTTGCTTTTGTGTGAGAATATATATAACAAAGTGCCAAGATATGAGAAAAAGAAGCTATTTAACTCTAAAAAACATTGAGATACCTTTTTGGAATAGCAATATAATAAATAAATAAATAAAATAAAGTATATATAGAGAAAAATTACTTCATTTACTGCTAGTTTGTAAATTAATTACATTAAAACCCGGCAATACATGGAGATGTTAGAATTGTTTTTGTGTGAGAATATATATAACACAGTGCCAAGACATGAGAAACATTTAAAAAACATTGAGATTTAGCCTCAAAATTAAAATTTGACCGCGCTGGTGCTTTGTTTACATTCTGTGCATACTGAGGCAAAGGCCTGACTCGCAAGTCAGGCCTGTGGGTACCACTGCTTTAAGTTATAAAACCCACATCCCAAGGTAAATAATTAATAAAAAATAGTAATTGTTCAAATAGATCAATTGATATTCGCAGTCTTAATTGACTGTTTTTTCAGCCTTTTATGGGAAATATGACCAGTGGACAAAACACGATCGCCTCTCGAACACAGACAATATCCATAACGATAGCAGGTGTTTTGGCTGGCCGTGCTTTTGATTTAACATTAACAAATGGTTAATTAGCCACGATAGACGACCACAAATCATAATGGCTTCGAGAGGCGTTCGATCTGTGGATTGAAAAACCAATTGGATTTTCCGCCGCTGCAATTGATTCGCTGCACATTTTCCAAAGGTGGCCGGCTACCGCAGAGGCTTTTTCCAGTTTTATTTTCTGTGGTTTCTTCTCGGTTTTTTCTCCTTTTTTTTTGCGCTACTCTTAATAACACTTTTGGTATTGTGCGCTTCCCACGCCAAAGAGCAGAAAACCAAAGCCAAAGTGTGGGTGAAATGAACACGAAGAGTTCAAAATAATTTCTTCATTGAAATTAGAGGGGGGAGGAAGTCGGATGGAGGCCGTGATGTGATGATGTTGGACAACAATTGCGCTGGAAGCTGAGCATTTGGGAGCCATAAACAATCGCCTAACGGTTGGTTAACTGTTATTTAACATGCAATTAACCCGCGTTAAATACTAAAAACAAAAACTGGAAAACTTAACAACTGAAAATGCAAATGCAAACAAAGCCTCGGTTCGGGTTCAGCTGAGCTGAGCTGAGATAATCTCTGAAGACTCGGACTAGCCCGCAGATGTGGTGCAATAACTTTCTAACTGGGGGTCATTCGTCTTAATTATCGCGCGACTAGGAAAAGCCACAAAACCCAAGTATATTCATTAGGCAGGCTCTTAAAAAAATGTTCGGGCATAATCATATTCCCTCGACAGCCCAGCCTCTGTCCATTGACCCATTTGCATGTGGCCCAGGTCTAAGAAATCCGACAAAATTAGTGGGGGAAAAGCCATAAAAAGCCTAAAGAAAGCTAGGGCTGCCTGAGATGGGCTGGTCCAAGAGTTGCGTAGAAATTGTTCCCACCTTTATGGTTTGTTTGGCTTTGTTTTCAGATTCCCGAGGTTCGTGTTTACGCGTAGTTCTACCAGCTGGTCTGGTTTCTAATACTTAATCACCGGAAGCCATCTTGGGGCATCTCCAGAAGCCTCGGCTTGATTACGACAAAGATCTCTTTCGGGTCTCCAGCTGTGCCCCCGGCTTAGATGAATCCATTTTCGTTGTGCATTTCATTAGTTTCGGACTCAAATTGGTTTACCATTTCCCGGATTATATTTTCTCTGTTGTGTTTTGAGTTGGCCAATTAGACACGTCTCTTGTCCGCCGCTTGTCTTCCACAGATATGGTAAATTCGAGCTGGTTGGGGGAATGGATGGATGGATCCATTAGGTTCGATTGGGGCGACCTGCTATCTTTTGTACTCTGATTCTCTGATTCATTTGTTTGTCATGGCCATTGTTCTTCTTCGGAAGCTAGTGATATTTCAGTTAATTGATTGGTAGCTGCAAGGTCGAGAGTGTTGGTTTCTCTGCCAGACAAAAGATCTCCCTAAATTGTATCACTTTATGAAAAATATAGTGTGATGACACTCTGATTTAAATCAATTATAAATGATATGGTTTAACTTAAAAAGTATAATATTCCTAATCTAAAAACAGATCCTTACAAATAAAAGGTCTTACCTAATATTCGCATTTTTGAATCGACATTTTAAAACCCTAATTTTTTGGACAAATCAGATGTTAAAATATCCAGAACTTTGCCAAAACCGCCTTAATTTCAATTCGGAAAGCATTTCTATATTGGTTTTTATTACGTTAATTAATCTGCGCATTAACATAAGTAATTTAAAAGAATTCATTTTTTGCCCATTTTTGACAATTTTAATGATGTAACCCCTTATAAAATTTTGAAAAATTGTCCAAAATTTTATTTCTCATTTTTCTAGGTATTTTATTGATAAATAATTGTAATTATAACGGCGAATCAGAAAATATACGGCATTTGGCTATCATATCATTGTTGGCCATAATATGCTCTCCGGAAGACATCAAATATACGCATTTTTGAGTCGACATTTTAATACCCTAATTTTTTGAACAAGTCAGAGTTAAAAAACCATAACTAAGCCAAAACCGCCTTACTTTGAATGAATTAATTAATTAATAAATTAATTGTTATCAGTTTTTGACAATGTTAATGATGTAACCCCTTATACAATTTTGAAAAATCAGCCAAATTTGTTTTCAAATTCAAATTCCCGATTATATTTTGATTAGTCATTATATTACCGCCAATTGTTGGCACTTGTCATACAAGGTTGCACACATAATTATGTGTCCACAAAAATTATGTGTTAACCACAATTTGCATTATTTACATAATCTTCTATTTACACAAACAGATAGAAAAATCAAATAATTATTTTAATTCCATTAATTTAACGGAATTACGACAAGTAATTCGAATTCAAAATTCCGATTATCTTTCGATTAAGAAACTTCTTGGCCAATCGATGTGCTATCGAAGTTGGCACAGTAAAATAATTATGCGCAACAAATTTCAAAACCCACTTACCGCATAAACGCTTAATTAATTACTTCGCGCGATAAAGTGTGTGGAAACACCTAATTTCTTTAGTTTGCACTCACCTGCTTAATAAAATTAAACGGCGGCATTTTGCGCTCCGCTTTGTGGCGGCTGCAATGCAAATTTATATATTTCTGTGTGCCCGCTGCGCAGATCTACACATTCAGCAGCAATTGTTGCTGCGACGGCGCGTTGCAACTCCAAATTAAACAATTTAATTAACTTTTTCGCACCCAACTCGACTTATTTGTTGCGTTTTTGTTGCTGTCACCTTTCGGCATGCGCTTTTTCCCGATTTGCTTTGACGATCCTATTTACCGTTATGGCAAAAGAGAGCGCCAGAAAAGTGATAACGCGTTTGGCGATGTTGCTTTTTTTCGCAAGTCGTTTGTTTTTTGTTGCGAAAAATTTGGCTGCAGCGGAAATGAGAAGGAAAAACACTTGGCGCACTTTCGAAACAAATTAACCCAAATTAACGCAAAGCGGAAGCGCAAAAGGCCAAAAGAAAATCGCCACAACAAACTGTGTTTCGGGATATATGAGAATACAATGAGTGCGATCCGGTCGCTGATCTATCGCGTTAACTTAACCCGTGAAAAGTCGGCTTACGACTGAAACTTTATAAACTGAAAACTTCAATTGAAGCGCGGCGCCTCGATCGCTGGTAAACACAAACACATATACGCACGTACATAAATACTCTCTGCCGGCGTCGGCTTCAGTGAATGTGACCCTTTCAAGTTACACTGTGACCATGGCCTGGCTTTTTGGGGGTATATTAGACCGCTGGACAGTGAAAAACGATTGTTTGTTGCTTGTGAACAATTACCAGGTGTTTGTACAGTGGCTAATTAAGCCACAAGTGAGTAATTGCAGAGCATTAGACAGGAATGCAGCTTGTGGAAAGTATGTGAATGTTTGTGGAAGCTATGTGAAACGACAGTTGCCGTGCAACATGCATGGGAAAAAACTCAAAAAGCTATAAAATGGTTCGAAACATTCAAAGTTTACCTTTATTAGGCTAATAAATAATAAACTTGACAGGATTCCTTAAGTTTGAGTGCAAATAGTACAGAAAATATGATTGATTTTAATTGTGGAAAGTATCTGATTAACAGTTATTCTACACAAACACATTTGTATGCTGCTGACCAGCGTGTGGAAGATATTTGAAGAGACATGGAAGGTATGTACGTTTGTGTGTCAACATGTGGATGGTATGTGAGGGTAGCTTCTATACAGTGATTTAATAAAATTATTATTTTCCAGGGTGTGTCTCGGTGCGAGTCTAATTTCCCCTAAAGCTGCCCAGGTTTCTCGCTCTGCTGGTCACTAGTGTCAAAATGCCGACAAATGCGCTGCAGACACTGCCATAGTCATAGCTGTACCCAGTTTTAAACCCATCCCACCTCCATCGCGGTTATAGTTATACAAACTTTTCATGTGTGCAGGGTTCCTAGAACTCTCCACTTGCTTTTGTGGTTCTCGTTTTTTATTATTATGGCACACACATTCCCGCTGCTGCCAGAGAAGTGTCGTTAACAATGCGGAGATGGATAACCCAGAGCTCCGAGTGACGTCACTCACTGGGAGGGGTACCTTGGGACTGGGTTGGCTCGGTCTCCTGCTGCTGATCGCTCTCCAGGAGTAGAAGGCACTCCCTTACCATTACCCTGGCTTGGGCAATGTCCCGAAGGAGGCGATCCTTGCGGGTCCGGACTCCCATCATTGTAGGCCCTAAACTATGTTGCATTTCGGCCAGGACATTCAGCAGGTCGGAGTACTTGTCCTCTATATTTGAGTTCTCATCGACAGCTGGAGATGCTCACAGAAGTTGAATGAAAAAAGAGAGATTTTTAAACAATTGTCGTACTTATAGACGTGGGCATCATCCCGAAAAGGCTGCCATTAAATCCAGTTCCTCCCCCACTGTTTGTTCCATTAGCCAGGATCATCAGTTGCAGCTGCGCCTGCATGTACTTGGTGTACTCCAGCTTGGCCATCACCTCCTTGTATTCGTTGGCGTAGGCCAAGGCAGCTGCGGTCTGCTGCGTCCTGTTGCGCGTAGTCATCACCTGATTTATAGGTGCGGTCGCGCTGGCTCCTCCTGGGATTCTGGTAATCTCTACTCGGGGCTCCTGCGGCTTAGAAATCATCTCGGCCTCCTCCTGCTCGACGGCTTGCTCATCGTTCCTCTTGGAGCAGCTGGGCACGGCGGTCACGGTTAAGTCGCTGTACTTTGACCGGAAGGATTCAATATCAACGTAGTTCATTCTTGGCCCTTTAAGTTCACACAATGAAGCAATAGGCTTTTGACACTGACATTGAAGACTTGAATTAGGCCAAGCCTACTTGGTTAGCATGAATTTTGGTAAATCAAGAGTTGCTATTGTTTTGTTAGAGGGAGCATTTATTACTTATTCCATCCAGGATATAGAAATATATGCCAGTAAACGATATATTATGAAATGCAGTTTCTTTTAGGAAAGAAAACACATTTTTTTCATATTTAAGTACCATGCACGTGACTCGGTGAGCTCATTGAACTGGAAGAAGTGCAGAGAAAGAAGTACCATCACCTGGTATTTTGGTACTCGTTTTGCCTTTTGCCCCCACAAGAATCTTTCATTCTTTCTTCCCTTTGGGGTATCGCATGACGTGCGGGTAATTACCAGCTGCAGAACAAAACACGTTCATAAACAGTTCATTCTTTTGGCCATTCCCCCGTTCTCTGATTCCCGCCAGTTCCAGCGCTTCCCCCGACGGAAGCCGCTCAAGCGTGCTTCCCGTTCTGCGCAGGCGCACGCAGCGAATAACAGGCACATTTCCCTTGGCGCGCCGGTCACCCCAATTTTTTTCCATGACTCATGGAGTATTCAAATAACAAGCCGCTCCGATCGTCGTCGTGGTTGTTGTACTTAATTCACATGCAAATTTTGACCAGAACTCTGGACAGAGTTCGGGCTTAACAATCTTCGGCTGGTGCGAATAACAATTTAGTGAACTACAGTCTGCATTTAGGGGCTAGTTAATTGCTACTCTGGTGCTGCGAGCGGATGATCTCGTCCAGGTTGCGTTCCGTCTGCTCGCCACACTCGAAGCGATGGTAGTCGATGACCTCGGTGGATTGCTCCTGCAACACCTCGCCCACCGTCTTGTCAGCATCGAGCAGATACTCCTGGTGGATAAGGCATGTCTCGTCATCCTTGTTCTCCGCCGGCTTGTCCTTGTCATACTCTCCGATCTTCTTTGGCTTCAAGCCCACAATCTGCTGGCAGATGCTCTTGTGGAACTCATAGTTTAACAGCTTGTGTTCGGAGCGGTAGGCCACGATCGCTCCGTACTTGCCCACCTGAGTGGTGTCTTCGGTTGAGCCAACATTGGCGGGTGCAGGATGGGCGTAGCCCACCAGTTTCAGATCGTTGTTGACCTTAAAGCATAGTGCTCGCCGAATGGAGGCATTCTCCCCAAGGGCTCCGATCAGTAAAGCCAGGTGGTCGCCCAAAGTGCGGCCCTCTTCCGTGCGCAGGTTTCTCAGGGCATCGGCATCGAAACCAAGCTAGAAAGGAATTTGCACAATTTCGTGTTATATATTTTATAATCTCGTAATCTGTACCCATCTTACCTTCCACAGATCCCCATCAAACTCTGTCAAATCGGTGTAGTGTAAGCAGATGCGGGCGACATGATCCACGAACCTTTTGAAGGTGTCGTTTCTGGCCACGAAATCTGTCTCGCAGTTCAGCTCCACCATGGCACCGCGATTGCCGCGAATGAGGACTCCAACTAGACCCTGGGCTGTAGCCCGATCCGCCACCTTGGTGGCCTTGGACCAGCCGAGGGATTGAGCCTGCTCATGCAGCCATTTCTCAGCCTGCAACATCGAGGTTTTGAGCAAATAGAAGAAGGTAACGTAGAAGAAGTAGCTAGTACTAACCAAGCTGACATCGTTGCTGTGCATTTCCAGGGCCTTCTTGCAGTTGGCAAAGGTATAGCCCGTCTTCTTGCGCAATGCGGCCAGTGCGCTCTTCTCCAGACCTCCTCCGCCGGTGGCTCCGGCGTAGAGCTGCCGGCTAGTGTGCATTGCACGCATGCAGAACCTTTGTAGCAACATTTTCTCCAAACCAAACCGAGATGAGACTGCCGAAACTGGGACTAAAAAGCTAACTAAACCGAATGGTGGGAATTGTGTGTATGGACTTGTTGCTCCTTGCCTGCTACCAAGGGCAACGCTCCGTTGTTTGTTTTTCCGAAACCTGTCGTTATGTGTCTGTCTGGCCACGAAAATCAATTCATTCTAAACAAACGGAAAACGTGTGTGATTTTCATTTGTTTTCAACTCCTTCGTATGTTCGGATCAAGTCGGTCCAATTAAACGCGTTGCGGCGCGTATTAATCAAAACCGCTTGTTGTGTCGAGCCTCGCCGGGAAGACGACTAAACCGGTGAGTAAACTCTACTGCTTTTCCAACGTTATTTCAAAGGCCACAAAAAATTTTGACAATTTTCCGGGTTGCACAATTCCAACGACAGATTAGGGAAGGCAAAAAGGCCGGTATAGGCGCGTGTGCCGAACAGCTGTATTTGCGGGGCTATCGATACATGCGATAGCCATCGATAGCTCAGGGTTTAGCGAAGACCTGAACCTTGCTAAGCAGGTGGATTTTTTTGAAAAATATTTAAAAATATTATTTTTTTTATACTATTATATTTTGGTGAAGTATTTGAAGTATTTGTAAAATTTGTAAAGCTCTACAAGGCTATGAAATTAAGCTGAGTGTCAATATAAGCATGAAGATATAGCTGTTTCGGAAGGAAGGCAATCTTCATCAGTATTCCTTGAAGACGTTTTTCAGATTTGGCGCTTATTTTAAATCTTTTATATTTACACTTACATCAGAATTGAGCTCTAGTAGTTTAATTTTATTTAAAATATTATATATATTAATATATTCTACACTTAATTTCGAACAGGCTACACCATGCAGGGCAGACAGAATCCGAATAGGGAGATCCAGATCCCCAGCTTTACGTCAATATGCGGCGCCCGACGCCTGTGCGACAAGTCCAAGATGCTCTACACCAGACCCAAGCCAGACGTGCTGCAGAGCATCCTGCAGTCCAAGGCAAATCCTGGATACAAGTCGCGCCGCCTGTGGTACGAGCTGAACTTGCCGGAGTGCGCCAGCTCCTTGCTGGACGGGAAGATGCAGTCGGACCTGCCCGACAGCATCCTCTGTTCCAAGAAGCAGCCGGGCGCGAAACGGAAGCAGAAGCGCGACAGCGCGGTGGCCAAGGCCAACTACATGACCATGCGGCTGGAGCGAGAGCACTTCCGGCGCAAGCTGGTCGAGCTCATACTGCACATGGACGATGACCAGGACCCCGACCTGGCCGCTCAGTGTGCGGTTCCCTTTCCCGACCAGGAAGAGCGCGAAATTCTGCGTTACTACTACTACATAAAGCACGGCATTGACACCATTCATGTGTCTCCCTTGAGCAATAAGATCCTTAAGAGGTAGCGGGACTTGTAGATCTTTTGATGAAACAATTGTAAAGAGGAATTCATTTTAATTTCCTACTTTTTTTAGAGTCACTGACCTTGTTCCACCATTACTCTACAAATGGCAGACCGCTTTAAATGACAACATTGCCGAGGTGCGGTCGGATTATGTGTTTGCCATGAAGAAGGCCGTCGTGGACTTCGTCCTGCGTCACACGGTCCTGGATCGATTGACCAAGGAGGGAACTGGTGGCAAATTCGATACTGCCGAGCGGAAAGAGGTCCAGGCCATGACAAACTTCTGGCGATATCGGTGAGTTTCCATGGGAAAATATCTTTTAAGTAATATTTAAATAGAACAATATAATAATCATTTTTATAAATCTATATTTATACCTAGAGAAAATATCTTTTAAGTAACATTTAAACAGAACAATATAATAATTATTATTATAAATCTATATTTATACCTTTAATATATCAGAAAATCAGAGCCAGTTCGATTTGATGTTTTTCCCTAACCAACCCCCTTAATACAACTTCTAGAAGTATGGAATATTTTTTTATAATTAATAAGAAAATGCGTATTTGTTAATTTGCTAATTTCATAGTCATTACTTAGCTGCAGGCTACGCTTAATTTTTTCCCTATAAGGAAAAATAACCTTCCCATATAGGATAAATATCCTATTATTTTAAAAATAATTTAACTAGCACAATGTTAAAGCTTTTTCTATCGAAAAAGTTGCCCACAATGACAAACAAAGGATTATTAAATTAAAGTTAGAGCTCTCAACCCGCATAGATGGGAAAAGAATATTTTTTAATTAAAATAAATTATACCCGCTTTGGCGAACGGCTAAAAGTGGGAAAAGGAAAGTTGCCCTAATTGAATGCGAGTGTTGTAACTTCCCCGGACTCCTGCTCCTGCACCCGTTCCTGCCCCTGCTCCTGCCCCTGTTTCTGCTAGGACTCCTCATTTGGCAAAAGCGTGCAATTGACATGCAATTACGCCCACCCAAGCACTCGAGCCCCCCGTCCGGCTCACGCCCCCCATATCCGAGTGGGAGTATGTGCAAATTCACGCGAGCGAGTGCCGGCTTCATTGTGGATTTAGAACCCAATCCGATTTTTATGGAATGAATTGCCCTTTGAGTCGGCGGAGCGAGCAAAATCTTATGAAAATAACTTGAGCTCCGCCGCCGACAAAGTTGCCCGGCGAGGGAAAAGCAGCGTGAAGAAAATGAAAATGAAAATAAGGAAAATAACGAAAGTCGTGCGACATTATTAAAAGCTTCTTGCGTTGGGGGAGAACGCGAGAAATCGCTTTGCGGCGTGCCAAAAACTTTTTAACCGCACTTTTTCAACTACAATGCCACGGAAATGGAAAAGTGGAGAGGCTCCTGCCGCAGCAGGCGGAAGCGCCAGAAAGTTAAGTCCTCCTGTGTATTGGTTTGACATTTGATGAGCAACAGTAATCTGGCCGGGGAGGGTACGGTACACCAGAGTCGACGCTGGAGAGGCTTGGAAAAGCTGCTCGACATAAATTGCCAAAAGGATATGCTTAAAAATGAATTGAACTTGCTGGCTGAGCCTCTCCAAGGGGGCGGGAAGCTGGGACTTTATCATAGGCTTGTTATCAGTGCTGACACTGTGTCTATTGTATTCCTCTAAAATGACTTATAGACGCAATAACCAACAAGGATTTATGGGATTAAGTCATCAATCAGTTGAAATATAAGACCGTGGGAACAGAGGGCCTGTTTATTTTGAGTATGTGATTAAACTTAATAAGCTTACATCATTTTAAACTTGTATTCTAATTTTACAATTAGTTTTTAAGCTATTTTCTGAAAGGTATTTATTATACAAAGATTCTTTTTAGTTTTCCATCTCCTTATCATGTTTTTTAGTGGATTCCATCCTGTTTATTTTGAGTATGTGATTAATCTTAATATGCTTACATCAATTTAAACTTGTACTCTAGTTTTACAATTAGTTTTCAATCTATTTTCTGAAAGGTATTTATTATACAAAGATTCCTTTTAATTTTCCATCTCCTTATCATATTTTTCAGCGGATTCCAACCTGTTTATTTTGAGTATGTGATTAATCTTAATATGTTTACATCAATTTAAACTTGTACTCTAGTTTTACAATTAGTTTTCAATCTATTTTCTGAAATGTATACATTATATAAAGTTTCTTTTAAATTTTCCGTCTCCTTATCATGTTTTTCAGTGGACTCCAACAGCCCCAACACCTCGTGTGGCTTGTGGTTTCTTTCCTCTTTTTATTTTGGGTCCAAAATGGGTCGATTGGGCCTATCGATATCCCACATCCACATCCTCATCCGCGTGAGGTTTGCTAATTTATTACCTTCGAGCATTTGGCATCATTAAGGAGGGCCTTCAATGGCCTCGGTGGCCGGGTGGGTGCTTCTGTGGCTATGTGGCTCCTGAGGCTCGGGCGGTTGCGGTTCCCTGCACTGCTTAATGGGCTGTGACAGAATAGCTGGAGTGAAAAGTTTCCCTTAGTCTTAGTCTCTCTCTCTCGAGATAATTTGCATAAAAAGGCAGCCATCTCCTCCCTCTCATCCCGTTCCATTTATTTCTTCTCCGACAGCTATGATGAGAATCGCAACATCCTGATGAAAACGCTCTTCTGCATACATCGAAGTGTGGCCAGCATCTTGGAGCTGTGGAGCATGAAGTATAATGATAAGGCCTTTATCGATGTGAAGGAGCTGGCTAAAATCGAGACTCCATTCACATTATTTGGATTTGTGGTAAGTTTTCTGTAAAACCACCGAGATCTCGAGATATTTTAACTAAAACTAACTATAATTATTATTACTTCTCTTGGCAGTACTTATGTGGCTCCCACATTGAAAGCGGCAAGACAATGCTGGAGGAGAATTGGTATGGCGAGATTCACTCTTCTTTGCTGAAGGCCAGCAAGCGGGGACAGTTGCCGGACATCCGGCGCTTCACGTTGGTCAAGCGCTTCTTCAACTGCGTGGCCGCTCTGATGACGCAGCAGCTGGAGGATATATGCATTAGAAGTCTGAAGGCCTACGCCGATTATATTTGCGATTACGGGGTTCGCTTTTTTTATATTTTTATTGTAAACAATAAATATAGTAATAATATTCCCCTTTTTCGCAGCACACAAATCCCGGCTTCGAGATATCTGTGATGCTGGCCGACGAGGATACTATTCAGTTTATACCCAGCTTCTCCAAGGTGCAGAGCGAACTGCTCCGCGTCATCGACTCGATTCTACTGAGCATCCAGATGTTGCCGCGCATCGAGAGCAAGCTCTACACCGATCTAGTTGTGTCCAAGAAGATCTTCCTTACGCCCACTGTGCCGGATAGCATTGTCCAGGAGACGAAGAACAGGATTTGTGCCATGCTGGAGGACCAGCGCATCGGACCTGAGTTGAGACTGCAGGACTTTGATCCCTTTATCGATTTAATCAATGGCAGCGATGCTGAGCGGGTGGCCATGTTCATGGAGAGCGATGCCACCTTCGATCAGTATGCGGAAATGGTGTACGAGTACAGGGAGAAGGAGGATCGCATCGGCAAGGAGGTGTGGGCTGTCATCCGTATGGGTTTCTACGAGTTTCACCGAGATAAGTTCATCACGCATCTGGAGACCCTGGCCAGACAGCTGCAGTTGGATCTGTTGGCCAGAATGGTGGCCGATCAGCAGGCGAGGATTACTCGATTGGGAAAGGAGTACGACGCCATTGCCAAGAAGGCCTTGACTGTGCCCAAGGACACAGCAGAGCTGATGGAACTGAAGGCCTATGTGGTGCATGCGGAGGAGAACCTCGTGCCCGAGATGGAGGCAAGACTTAAAGTAAATATGGGCGAAATCCTGTGGCTGATGGACCACACACTGTACTCGCCGCTGGAGATCAAGAACAACAGCAACTCCTTCCAGTGGTACCTGAAGCTTCCCTCGATCTTCGAGCAACATCGCGCGATAATTGCGGAGAAGGTGATCGAGTACCAGGAGCTTCTGAAGAAGCGCATCGAGCTGTTCCGCCGCGAACTCCAAACCTACTACGAACAGGTGCAGACTTACGACACCTGGGGTGATATCAAACAGCTGGCGAGGTACAAGAAGCGTGCCGGCGTGCTAGATCAACGATTGGTACAAGCGATGGAGACCATTGATCAGATTAATGAGGAGGAGACCTCCTACGGTTGGGATCTCTCGCAGTATCCTATGAGGAAGAAGGCCCACGATCAGTTGAAGCCATATAAAACCCTCTTTGATGCTGGGCAGGACTTCATGGACAAGTACGACCTGTGGATGCACTCACAAGTGGGCTCCTTTTTCCCAGATGAGATCGATGGCGACGTATCCAATTTCTATCGCGTCATCCAAAAACTGGACAAGCAAATGGGCGATCATCCCACCACAATGCAGCTGATTCAGGATGTTAAGGCCCAGATCGAGGCCTTCCGCGAGCACATGCCAATCATCAATACGCTGGGCAATCCGGGAATGAAGGCTCGTCATTGGGAGTTGGTATCTGAGATCATTGGGTTCCCCATCAAGGTGTCGCCGGAGCTGACACTGGAGAAGATCATTGAGTACCAGCTGGACGAGTATGTGCCCAAGTTTGAGGCCATTTCAGAGAGCGCCACCAAGGAGAACAACCTGGAGCGAGCCATGGCCAAAATGGCCAGCGAGTGGGAGGGCGTGGAGTTTTCCGTTTCGCCATACAGGTCGGTAGCAATCCATTTTGTCCAGCCGTGTTGTGGGATGTGGGTGTAATTGAAATGTCTCCCGCAGGGACTCTGGCACATACAAGCTGGCTGCTGTGGATGATATCCAAATACTGTTGGACGACCAAATCATCAAGACGCAGACCATGAAGAGCTCACCCTACATCAAGCCTTTTGAGACGGAAATTCTGTAAGTAAATTTATAGACACTTAACGGCTTTGAGCTTCTACTTGTAATTAAGTTGCTTTGAGCTGTAACCCTCCACCCTTTGCTGTTACCTCTAGCGAATTAATTAACAAAGAATTAACATCCTTTTTCTAATCAGGATGCTACGTTAACATAAATGAAATATTCAACAAAATATTTAATAGAAAGCCTTCCTACTAAGCTCTGTCTGTGCTTGTGGGGCACCAAGGATTTATGTTAGCCCATCCAGTTGTCTTCACCTTTTGTTAGGCCATCAATGTCACTGGCAGACTTTAAGTCACACATGGCTAACCTTTGTTGTCCTTTTGCAGCAAGTGGGAGGCCAAGCTCATGCTGCTGCAGGAGATCCTGGACGAGTGGCTGCGCGTGCAGGCCACCTGGATGTATCTGGAGCCCATCTTCAGTAGTCCGGACATTCAGCAGCAGATGCCCGAGGAGGGGCGTCGCTTCAGTGCCGTGGATAAGGTGAAGTCACTCCTTAATTATAAATTGTTCTACAAAGATTTATATAAATGTAAACTAAATTTATTTTTTAATACAGATCTGGAAGGAACTAATGAAACAGGTGGCCGCCGATCCGAAAGTAATGGTTGTGGTCCAAATCGACAAAATGAACGACAAGCTGAAGAAGGCCTACACTCTGCTGGAAGTGATCCAGAAGGGTCTGAACGCCTACCTGGAGAAGAAGCGTCTCTACTTCCCGCGTTTCTTCTTCCTCTCGAACGACGAACTGCTGGAGATTCTGTCGGAGACCAAGGACCCAACACGTGTCCAGCCGCACTTGAAGAAGTGCTTCGAGGGCATCTCCACTCTCAACTTCACCGAGGAACTGGACGTGGTTGCCATGCGATCCTCGGAGCGCGAGGAAGTGACTCTGGTGGACGCGATCTCGACATCCAAGGCCCGTGGGCAGGTGGAGAAGTGGCTGTTGGAGCTGGAGATCAGCATGAAGAAGAGTTTGCATCACAAGATATCGGAGGCCTTCTACAGCTACGTGAAGATGGTGCGACATGTTTGGGTGCTAACTTGGCCGGGGCAGTCTGTGCAGTCCATCTCGCTCACATACTGGACCCTAGAGATCACAGAGTGTTTCGAGAGCTCAGACCCCAAGGATAACTTGGCCAAGTACTTGCAGAAATGCGTCACGCAGATCAACAGGATTGTGGACTTGGTGCGTGGCGATCTCAACACCCAAAATCGTATCACTTTGGGCGCCTTGGTGGTGTTGGATGTCCATGCCCGTGATGTGCTCGCCGAAATCGTAGAAAACGGTGTCGACGACCTGCAGGACTTCCAGTGGCTGTGCCAGCTGCGATATTATTGGGAGGATAACAACCTGGACACGCGCATGATTAACTGCTCCTTGCCATATGGCTACGAGTACTTGGGCAACACACCTCGACTGGTGGTCACCCCGCTGACGGATCGCTGTTATCGCACATTGTTCGCCGCCCTGAATCTGCATTTGGGCGGTGCTCCAGAGGGTCCAGCCGGAACCGGCAAGACGGAGACCACCAAGGATCTGGCCAAGGCAGTGGCCAAGCAGTGTGTGGTGTTTAATTGCTCGGATGGCTTGGACTACCTAGCTCTGGGTAAGTTCTTCAAGGGATTGGCCTCTTGCGGAGCCTGGTCTTGCTTTGACGAGTTCAACCGTATCGACTTGGAGGTGCTGTCTGTGGTGGCGCAGCAGATCTTGACCATTCAGCGAGGCATCAACTCGGGCAGTCCCACGTTGGTGTTCGAGGGCACTACCTTGACCTTGGATCCCACTTGTGCCGTGTTCATCACCATGAACCCCGGCTACGCGGGACGTTCAGAGTTGCCCGATAATCTGAAGGTATATTTCCTAATATCTCAAAGAAATAAACCAAAAAATATTAACACTTCTTTAACCTTTCCAGGCACTCTTCCGTTCCGTGGCCATGATGGTACCGGATTACGCTCTCATCTCGGAGATTGAGTTGTACTCGTATGGCTTCCTAACCGCCAAGCCGCTATCCGTCAAGATTGTGGCCACTTATCGTCTGTGCTCGGAGCAGTTGAGCACCCAGTGTCACTACGATTACGGCATGAGGGCTGTGAAATCGGTGCTGAAGGCGGCGGGTGCATTGAAGCTTCGCTATCGGGATGAGAACGAGGATATACTGGTGTTGCGCTCCATTAAGGATGTGAATTTGCCCAAGTTCCTCAACCAGGACATTCCCCTGTTCCAGGGTATCACCTCCGATCTGTTCCCAGGAACTGTCTTACCCGAGGCCGACTATGTCCTCTTCAATAAATGTACACAGATGGCATGTGACCGGCAGAATAAGCAGTGCACTCCATTTGTCCTGGAGAAAGTGCAGCAGGTTGGTACGAAAATAGGTTTAATTTAATTGCTCAACTTGATCTTGTTAATCCTTCAGCTTTATGAGATGATTGTGGTGCGTCATGGTCTCATGTTAGTTGGTTATCCTTTTGGAGGCAAGTCAACCACCTACCGTATCCTGGCAGAGGCTCTGGAATGCATGGAGAAAACTGTGAGTTGATTATAAATGTTCCTTCAACATTTGCCCTCTAACCTGAATTCTTACACAGGATGGATCCGAAAACAGAGCTATTTATACGATTATCAACCCGAAGGCCATCACCATGGGTCAGCTGTATGGCCAGTTCGATGCTGTGTCCCACGAATGGAGCGACGGCATCCTGGCAGTGAACTACCGCATCTTTGCTGTCTCCGATACACCAGACCGTAAGTGGCTGATCTTCGATGGGCCTGTGGACGCCATTTGGATTGAGAACATGAACACCGTGCTGGATGACAACAAGAAGTTGTGCCTGATGTCCGGCGAAATTATTCAGCTGTCGAATACCACAAATTTGGTCTTTGAGCCCATGGACTTGGAGGTGGCCTCGCCAGCTACTGTCTCTAGGTGTGGCATGATCTACTTGGAGCCCAGTTCCCTTGGATGGGAGCCGCTGGTGACCTCATGGAAGAACACGCTGCCCGCAGCCTTCCACACGGTCAGCAAGCAACTAATATCGATGCTGATAACCCGATTTTGTCCCATACTTTTGTTTATTGTCCGCAAGAGTCTGAAGGAAATTGCACCCACTTCGGATGCCAATCTCATGGTCAGCTTGATGAACTTCTTCGAGTGTTTCATTGACGACTTCAAGGATGAGAAGTATGTGGCTAATTTATCCGACTTGGACTTCAGAGCCCAGACGGAGGGCATATTCCTCTTCTCTTGCATTTGGTCAATCGGCGGCTCCCTTGATGCGGACAGCAGGGAGAAATTTAATATCGTATTTAGGGCGCTGATGGAGAAGACCTTCCCGCAAAACCTCTACGATACGTATGGAATTACAGAGGATCTTTATGTGGAGACCTTGGCAAAGCCATTTATATTCCCCGTACCGAAGCAGGGATCAGTGTTCGATTACAGGTACATAAAGGAAGGCAAGGGCAAGTGGAAACCCTGGCAGGACGATGTTAACTCCGCTCCTCCGATTCCCCGAGATATACCCGTGAACCAGATCATCATCCAGACCAATGAAAGCGTTCGAATCGGTGCCGTTTTGGATCTTCTAGTGAGACATGGCAAGCCGCTAATGCTGGTTGGACCCACTGGAACCGGAAAGAGTGTCTATATCATCGACTACATGCTTAAGAAGATGGATCTGACCGTCTTTAAGCCTCTCCTGATCAGTTTCTCCGCCCAGACATCGGCCAATCAGACGCAGGACATCATCATGTCCAAGCTGGACAAGCGTCGAAAAGGTGTCTTTGGTCCTCCTCTCAACAGTAGCTTTGTGATCTTCGTGGACGATGTCTCCATGCCGCTGAAGGAGAACTACGGCGCCCAGCCTCCCATCGAGCTCCTGCGCATGATGCTCGATCACATGATGTGGTATGATCGCAAGAACATTGTGCCCATGAAGCTGATTGATCTGCAGATGATCGTGGCCATGGGACCCCCGTCCACAGGAAATACGGTGACCCCTCGCTTCCAGCGCTTCTTCAACGTGGTCGCCATCGATGACTTCAACAATGATATCATGAACACTATCTTTAGCAAAATTGTTCTCTGGCATCTGGACACGAGGTATGGCAAGAAATTATACATTATAGTTTTCTGTAGCCTTGCAGGATTATTTTTATCGTATTTGTGACACTTATTATTGATTTAGCACAATATTTATATATCGTTCTGTTTGTCTGTTATTCCTTATAAAATACCTTAATATAGATGATCGCGCCAAACTATTATTTCTTATGCGAATATATGTTGTGCAGAGCTCGTAAATAACAGTTGACTCTGTTATCATTTGATAGCCAAATGTCGTATATCTTTCGATATTTTTAACTCTGACTTGTCCAAAAAATTAAGGTATTAAAATGTCGACTAAAAAATGAGAATATTTGATGTTTTCTGGAGAGCATATTATGGCCAACAATGATATGATAGCCAAATGCCATATATATTTCGATTCGCCATTAAAATCATAATTACCTTAGAATAAAATATTGAAAAATTAAGACAACAAATTTTTTTCATCATTAAAATTGTCAAAAATTGCCTGAAAATAAATTCTTTTAAATTTCTTATGTTAATATGCAGATTAATTAACGTAATAAAAACCAACATAGAAATGCTTTCCGATTTGAAATTAAGGCTGTTTTGGCTTAGCTATGGATATTTTTAACTCTAATTTGTCCTAAAAATAAGAGTGTCTGAAATAATGGTTTTCTGAGGTCTTCCTGAGAGCATATTGTGGCCAATAATAGATGGACAGCCAAATGCCGTACAGTTTTCGATTCGCCATTAAAATCTGAATTAATTAAGAGTAAAATATTGAAAAACTAAGACAACAAATTTTTTTTCGATTTTTCAAAATTTTATAAGGGGTTACATCATTAAAATTGTCAAAAATTGGCAAAAAATTAATTCTTTTAAATTTCTTATGTTAGTATGCAGATTAATTAACGAAATAAAAACTACCACAGAAAAGCTTTCCGAATTAAAATTAAAGCGGTTTTGGCTGAGTTATGGATATTTTTAACTCTGACTTGTCCAAAAAATTGTGCGATCAACTGAATTGTTCTTTAAAAGTTGTTATCGATAATAATAATAATATAATAATATAATAATGATAAATAATAAATATTTATATAATAACGATAGCTTAACTGAGAAACGGGGCGTTCTGTTCAGACAGATACACCGAGAGGAGATTTTCTGTTTAACTTGATATTAAAAATAGGCCTTATTAAATTATTAAGATAATTTAAAAAATCAATTTAACATAATTGTCGTCCTGCAAGGCTTTCTTAAGCTTCGGTCTTCGAAGATATCCCTTTTAAAAATAGTTTTGAATGATTTATTTACCTCGACTTAACAATAAACCCCAGGGGCTTTTCCAAGGAGTTTGATCCTTGCATTGACGAGATTGTGGGCGCCACCCTGACCATTTACAACGACGCCAAGCTAAACCTGCTCCCCACCCCGGCCAAATCCCACTATCTGTTCAATCTGCGCGACTTCTCGAGGGTGATCCAGGGTGTCCTGCTGTCCGTGCCCGAGGCCACCGAGGATGTGAACTCGATGCGGCGACTGTGGGTGCACGAAGTGCTGCGAGTGTATGGGGATCGTCTGGTAGAGGATTCGGATCGCACCTGGCTGTTTGAGAACCTCTGCAGCACGGTGAAGAACTCCTTTAACACCGAACCCAACCGGCTCTTTGCTGCGTTTGTGGAGAAGGATAAATCGCTGCAGGAGTCCGATTTCCGGCGGCTGATCTACTGTGACTTTACCAATCCCAAGGCGGACACCAAGAACTACTTGGAGGTGCAGGATCTGGAGGAGTTGCGCCGGGTGGTGGAGGCATACCTGGTGGAGTACAACAACATGTCGAAGAAGCCCATGAATCTGGTGCTTTTCCGCTTCGCCATCGAGCATTTATCGCGCATATGCCGCATCATAAAGCAGCCGAGGAGTCATGCTCTGCTCATCGGGGTCGGAGGATCCGGGCGCCAGAGCCTGACTCGATTGGCTTCGCATATCTGCGACTATGAGCTGTTTCAAGTGGAAATCACGCGATTGTATGGGCCGTTCGAGTATCACGAGGACATCAAGGCGATCCTACGCAAAATTGGGGCATCCGAGATGCATGGCGTGTTCCTCTTTACGGACGTTCAGGTGGGGAACCGCTAATTGGCAATTGGACTGTGTCCTGGACTGTGCTCTCCTTGGTCTCGCTAACTCTTCTAGACTCTTACAGATCAAAGACGAGTCCTTCCTGGAGGACATTAACAATCTGCTCAACTCCGGCGAGGTCCCGAATCTCTTCACCAACGAGGAGAAGATCGAGGTGGTGGAGAAGATGGCCCAGATCGACAAGCAGCGGGACAAGGCCGTCCAAACGGATGGCAGTCCAGTGGCCCTCTTTAACTTCTTCGTCACGGTGGGGTCACCTAACACGAACACTATTACTGCAATCTAAATATAATATTTATAACTAAGAATTTGATTTCCTTTACTAATCGATAATAACTTCTTCTCCCACAGACCTGCAAGGATCAACTTCACATTGTCTTGGCCATGTCGCCCATTGGTGATGCTTTGCGCAACCGCATCCGTAAATTCCCATCCATAGTCAATTGCTGCACGATCGATTGGTTCCAGCCTTGGCCGGAGGATGCTCTGCTCGCCGTCTCAACCAGATTCCTGGCCACCGAGGATCTGACCGCTCTAGAGCGTCGCACAGCCATTGATATGTGCATGGAGTTCCACACATCTACCCAGGATCTGTCCGAGAAGTTCTTCTCGAGGCTGCATCGATACAATTATGTGACGCCCACATCGTATCTGGAGCTGATCCAGACTTTTAAGGCGCTGCTCAGCCAAAAGAGAAAGTAAGTGCATAGTTTTGTTAAATAAATTAACAAATTCTTATTCTATTCCAGTAACATCACTACGAACCGTAACCGCTACTTGACGGGTATTTCCCAGCTGGATATTGCCGCTCAGCAAGTGGCTGTGATGCAGGAGCAGCTGATTGCCCTGGAGCCGAAGCTGAAGGAAGCCTCCGAGATCGTGGCTGAGCAGGTGGCCAAGGTGACGGCAGACAGCAAGTTGGCCGAGGAGCAGCGAGAGATTGTCAAGCTCGATGAGAGTGCGGCCAAGGAACAGGCGGCCGTGGCCCAGGAGATCAAGGATGAGTGCGATGCTAAGCTGGGCGAGGCGCTACCTATTTTGGAATCAGCATTGGCCGCTTTGAACACCCTAACCACGGCGGATATAGCGGTGGTCAAGACCATGAAGAGTCCGCCTATCGGTGTGAGGATTGTCATGGAGGCGGTGTGCATCCTGAAAGATGTTAAGCCCGATAAGGTACCTAATCCCAGTGGCCTGGGAACAATTGAGGATTACTGGGGTCCCTCGAAGCGTGTGCTTAGCGACATGAAGTTCCTGGACAGCCTGCTCAACTTCGACAAGGATAATATTCCACTGGAGGTGATGAAGAAGTTGGGGCAGCGCATCCTTAACAATGAGGCCTTTGATCCGGATAAGATTAAGACGGCCTCCACGGCCTGCGAGGGCCTGTGCAGGTGGGTTATTGCCTTGACCAAGTACGATGTGGTGGCCAAGGTTGTGGCGCCCAAGAAGATTGCCCTGGCCGAGGCCGAGGCCACGTACAATGCGGCCATGAAGACGCTCAACGAGAAGCTGGCCCAGTTGGCCAGAGTGGAGGCCAATCTGGCCGCCATCCAGAAAATACTCGACGAGCAGTTGCGTCAATATGGGTGAGTATGCGAAATTTATATACTTAAACTTAAGAACTAATTATTATATTCTTTAGTATTTTGTTGGCGGAACACGAGGCCTGCACCAAGAAGTTGCAACGTGCCCAGGAACTCATCTCTGGCCTGGGTGGGGAGAGAACCCGATGGTCGGAAACGGCCAAAATGCTGCAGGCCAGCTTCAAGAGTGTGACCGGGGACGTGCTCATTTCGTCGGGCGTCGTCGCCTATCTCGGCCCCTTCACAATCGATTTCCGAGTGAATCAGATCAAGAAGTGGGTGACCAAGTGCTTGGACTATGGCGTCACATGCTCAGCGGACTTCCAACTGGCTGTGGTCCTCGGTGAGCCGGTGGAGATACGTTTCTGGAATATTTGCGGCCTGCCCACAGATGCATTCTCCATTGAAAGTGCAATTATGATGAAGTAAGTAAAGGAATTAAGGAATTTCAGATACAGGAAAGCAACATATTTATTAGATAATGCCTTAAGCAAATGCTCTTAGATATTTTTGTATAATTTATTAAGTTCTAACTGAAGAGCTTCTTCTACAGAGCTTTTGTACATATATTCTTTGCAGTATTCATGTCCCCTAAGAGGGGCAGGAGACTACCTTTGTCACAACCTTTTTCCTCTATCTATTTCTATATAATCAATATTGATCTAAAAAGTAATTAATTACAACAGATTGCTAATTGAATTTTCGTGATATTACCATTTAGTTTCAAGGCTTACCCTTGAAGATTTATGGCTTCAGTTTTAACCAAGTATATTGTATATATTTGTATATATTTGTATACCTTAACCACAAGTTATGACAGCAGCTGGCAGTGCCTGCCCCGGCATCCTAATCCCCCGTGGTGATCGCTAAGCCAGCTCCTTCGCATCAATTAAACAACCTGACACGGTAATTATGGCCCTGCCTCGCCGCCTGTCAGCAGCACGGAAACCACCGAATCCTCGGCATCGTTCCTCCCGCTCTGTTGTGTTTCTTCGCTTTCTAATTACAAAACATAAAACGTTAGAATTCACGCGTATTAGGAAAATTAAAGATACGCCTCGTGCTGGCGGCGTGAGTGTGAGAACGGCACCGGATGCTGCAGGGGATCCGCGAACTGGAACAGGGATTGGGACGGGGGACTGGGCAGGGGAATGGGTAAGGGAACAGTAGCCGGGGGTAGGTGTTTAGGCGGAAAGGGGGCGGCAGACGGGGGAGGGATGCATGCGCGCATTAAGCAGCGTACCCGCATGTGGCCAGGAGGACTCGTTGCCAGGACACGCCAACTTGGTGGTGGCTGCTGTAACAGCCAAAGGTATACAAGGGAAATTGAGATGAGGAAAGGCACTGAAAGAAATATTGTTACTAAATAACCATGGAGGCTGTAAAAACTTTAAATATTTCTATAACTATTTTTTTATCTTAGTTTTATGCCTCAAATTTAATGAAAAAGTATGGCAAAATGTATAAAAACTAATTTAAGTGTTAGTTTAAAGCTTTATAATTTATATCTATAAGTGGGATCAATTAATATTGTTATTATAATTATTTATTGCTCACATATTAATCATTTTTCCTGAGTGTTAGAGGCTGGGAGTGGACTGAGGCTGGCAGGCAGAATTTTCATGTTTGATGCGTGTATTACGCATCTGGTGGGTTTCTCGGAGGTCAGAGGGCCAGAGCCAGAGCCAGGGCCAGGGACCCAGGCCTGGTCCTGGGCCACATGCCACTCCACGTCGATTTAATAAAGGAAATTCCTGGCTCCTTTCCACGAAAGTGTTCAAAGTAATTTGGAGCATGCCCGAAAATACCTGAGGGGTCCTGGCCCTCGAATTTGGGCAAGGAGGTGGGCCAGGATGCGGGCAGGAAAACTCCAGACTCGTCCTGTATAAGCAATTGATTAATGTGCGCCCAGAGCGGATTAGGTTTAATTTTTACATAGAGCGAGGGTAGCTAACCGATGCGATGCGACAGCGATAGACGATTGCACATCCTTGGGGATTACTCTGTAGTTTAGGGCTTTTGTCTCTCCTGTCCTGCCAGAAGGATGTATTTGTATTTAGCAAATACTGCCAGCAGGGAGACTGCCATATTCTGTTCCTCACTATTAACATTCATTTGCTTAATATTTCGGGTGACACGCAGCCCATATGGTGACCTCCTTCAGGCTCGTCTTCAGCCTCGTAAAATGCTATGGCCGTATATATATTGGGTGTCAGGTGTACATGGCGATGCTGATGGCTTCCATTTCCATTTCGGGCAGCAGGTTTTTAGGGTCACGACAGCCAGCCAGCCATCCAGCCAGCCACATGCCTTTGATTAAATAATGTTAATTTGAAAAAGGGAAAACAATTTGTAGACCTTCGTTTCGGGTCGTTCTCTGTCGAGGGTTTGAATTTAAAGTATTTGGCAAACACTTTAGGGCAATGGAAATTTTATACAAAAAGAGGAAAATAAGAATTATATTTTATTTGTTATTGAGAAATTTATTCAAATAAATATACAGATTTGCATTTTTTTCTTTTTACTTTATTTAAAGTTAAAGAAGATACTCGTTTCATTTTAGAGGCCTAAAAACTCTACATGCTTTGATTGAATTTTCTTATTTTAGTTTACAGAAAGTTAAATAAATCCATTGATACAGGATGCTCTTCAATAATTAATTAATTTTAAAGCTTTAAAGCCGCAAATCTTGGTAAAAGTTTACCCTTTAAGAGCCTTATGTTTTTATTAGAGAGACAGTTCCATTTACCCCATAATAAATACACAAATGAGAGCTTAAAAAAATTGAATTTTATTATATATCACCTTTAATACAAGTATATTTTTCTATTCTATTTTTCTATCAAAAATATGAATCCTCGCCAGCTGAAAACTGTATAAAGGGGAAGCGCATCATGTGAAAATAAACGAATTTGTTTTCTTTATTTTCCGCTTGCGCCAAACGGGAAATCCCCCAACTCCATTCAGAGGATTCGGCAAGCATTGCATTCTTATTTGAGTTCACAACTATCTGGCAGGGATATTTCGTTATTTCGGTTTTATTTTGTGACAACAAACAGTTCTATCCTTCCCAATCCTATATGTTCGCTCGTAGCCGGTGATGCGCTTTGAACTTTAACCATTTTTCACATGGCAACTGCCTACTTAGGGCCCATCCTTGTGGGGACTCTATTGTATTCCATCGTATGGGGTTTTCAACTGGAATTCGTTGTTTAAAAATTGTTGGGGCTTCCTTTATCTATTTTTTTTCTTTTTTGGCGCGAAGGCGCGGCACATTGCTCTTTTGTTTTTCCATCAAATATTTTTCATTCATCAAGTTTTCAATTTACAAAAATGTTCATTCATTCGCACGAGCAATTTGTATTCGGTGTGAATTTGTCATGTGTTGGCTGCTGCTGCAACTTATTGTTATTTTTTTTTTCGCTCCCATTTCGAATTTTTTGTCGCTCCCAATTCCCCTCCCCCGATTTCCATTCCCAATTTTTCCGCCACCGTGGCAGCGTGAGTTATCGCAGCAGCTCAACATATATATATACATATATGCAGTGTCCAAACACACACACTACAACCGCAATCGATGTACTCACATATCCTATATAAATATGTACTTTTACATTTATATAGCGAAAATCAGGGGCTTATTCCGAGGGGGTGAAATACTACTCTAATCTCAGGGGGTTTAAATACTTTAGATATACGAATTATAGAGGAATTATAGAGGAGGTTATGGGATTCATTTTTAATGGCTTACTGAATACGAAAGTATTTTAATAGTATTATGTATAATAATATATAATAATGTATAATAATATATAATAATGTATAAAAATATATAAAAATGTATAATAATATATTATAATGTATAATAATATATAATAATGTATAAGAATATATAATATATATAGTTTTGAAACGTGTTTAAAGTAACATTATAGAGTTAATTAATAAGATTCGTTAATATCTGCTTAAAAAGGCTTTATCAATTTTCCATATTATACATTTCTAGTTTTCCAATATACTTATTTTTAAATATACGAATTATAAAGGAATTTTAAAGTTTATGGGATTAATTTGAATGTCTTACAGAATACGAATGTATATTAATAATATTATAATACAGAAAGATTTGGAAAGGTTTTTAAAGTATCATTATAGAGATCTTTAAGATCTGCTTAAAAAAGTCTTTACCAATTTTTCATATTAAAAACTTCTAGTTTTCCAATTTTTTTAGATTGTGCTCTATAAGATAAACCCCCGTTTGCACTGAGACCCTGATCTCAGGGCTTTTATGATATAGTTCTGGGCTGTGGCTTAACGTTTGCATGATGTATTGGCGCATATTTGAAGCCAGAGGTTTTAGCGCTCATTCCAGGAAACCGCACGCACACATAAACACACATACAGTGGGGTATTTCTATAGCATTATTTACGCTTATGAATTATTGACGTAAATATTGAATGTGTATTTATGCGGTATTTCTCTTTTTTAATATTCCAACTTCAACAAACTGATGATGAGCCCGCTCGACTGTTGTGGCGGCCATCCATTGTTCATAGGATGTTGACAAATTGCTTGCATTTATTATACCACTTTAAATATATACATATATTTAACTGCTGAATCTGTGAATTAATTTAAACTCTATTCTGTGACACAGAAATGCTCGTCGCTGGCCCTTGATGATTGACCCGCAGGGCCAGGCCAACAAATGGATCAAAAACTATGAGAAGAACAACAAGCTCTGCGTGATTCGTCTCAATCAGGCCGATTACACCCGCGTCATGGAGAATGCCATTCAATTCGGGCTGCCCGTCCTGCTGGAGAACATTGGCGAGGAGCTGGATCCCATTTTGGAGTCGGTGCTGCTGAAGCAGCTATTCAAACAGGGTGGAGCCCTCTGCATCAAGCTGGGCGACTCGGTGATTGAGTATAATCATAGCTTTAGGTGGGTAATAATGAAGTACGGAATTCTGAGAGATTAAATTAATTTTATTTAAATTCAATTACAGATTCTATATGACAACAAAACTGCGAAATCCCCATTATCTGCCCGAAGTGGCTGTCAAGGTAACCCTTCTGAATTTCATGATCACCACTCAGGGCCTGCAGGATCAACTGTTGGGCATAACGGTGGCTCGAGAGCGACCCGATTTGGAGGCGGAGAAGAACAATTTGATTGTCCAGGGAGCGGAGAATAAGCGGATGTTAAAGGAGACCGAAGACCAGATTCTGGAAGTTCTGTCATCCGCTGAGAATATTCTAGAGGATGAGACGGCCGTCCAGATATTGAGCTCGGCCAAGGCTTTGGCCAATGACATCAATGAGAAGCAAGTCATCACCGAGGCCACCGAAAAGCAGATAGATATAGCCCGATTGAGTTATGTTCCCATAGCCGAGCACTCCACTATATTGTTCTTTACCATAGGTATGAGAGTGTTTTTATATTTATATTTTAATTCAATGTAAATATTAGTTTGTTAAACCAATTTATGCTGAGCTATGATTACTAATAACTCTCTTACCTTAGTGGAGCTGGCCAACATTGATCCCATGTACCAGTACAGCCTGGTGTGGTTTGTCAACCTCTATATGTCGTCCATTGATAACACGGAGAAGGTGGACGATATAGCCGCTCGGCTGCTGGACCTGCGGAATCACTTCACCTTCAGCCTGTACGTCAACATCTGTCGCAGCCTCTTCGAGCGTGTGAGTGCCCATTGAGTAAACCCAATTATAGTCGAATGCCGGTGCGCTGGCCAGATTCCGAGGTCCTTCGGCCGTCGTTAGTACCGTAATTGCGCATAATCTGATAATGTGACATTTGAAGCGTGTTCCTTTGCGTTTCATTTGCTTTGTGGCTGGGCATCGAGCTTGAAGCTTGACTGGACTCGAGTCCGTGACGGCTTTTAAATAATATTTCTGACTTCACTTCAACGAGCATTAAAGCTGAAGCATCCACTGCGGAAATCTAAGATATATCTTCCCATACATTTATTGTCTGGAAAAGGCATTCTTAAGAAGCTCTTCACTCTTTACTTGTTTTTTTCTGATTTAATTTCAGTTTAAATTATAATTCCTTTGCAATTTCCATCACTGATTAGATGGTCTCGATTATTTTCTCTGTTCCGCTGCTCGACTTTGTGGCTGCAATCAAAGGGCTGTACCTAGCTATATATATAAAATAAAAAATAATCTAACGCTGGCTTTATCCGGTTTTTTTCAGTCAATTATGCCCTGACCTTTCCCTCTCCCCTGGTCGACTCTGCTCCCTGTGGCAAAGCGTTCCTGAAATAAACCAACCTTTGATCCCTCGCTTTTAATTTTCTTGTGTGCAGCAGCAGAAAAAAGTCCAGAGAATTCCTATCAGAACAGCTTGTTCGTGGAGCCCATTTAATGCGAGAATGAGCCCCTAAGTCCTGACCCTCAATCTGGCCCCAAACCCACATCCCCTCACATTTTATCCCTACTCGCTATTATGCACTAGGAGAAATGGATCAAATAAATATTTACAATGAGATAAATACTTTTTAAAGTGTCCTCAAAGTATATTCTTAGCTTTTATATTTCTAGCGAAGAGATTAACAAAATATTTTATATATATCATTATAAGTAACGAGATATATTTGGAAAAGTTACCAATTAATAAAATAATAAATAAATTGTTATTTATTGTTTCCAAGAAAGTTCTAAAAATATTTTAACTATTTATTTTTTAATGCGTTTTAAGTCTAACATTCAAATGCAATATTTATCATGTTAATATCTGTTTCTTAATGAGCTTTTTTTAAATAGATACAAAGAGATAAATACTTTTTTAAAATGTCTTCAAAGTATTATTTTAGCTTTTATATTTCTAGCGAAGAAATTGACAAAATATTTCATATATTTCATTATAAGTAAAAGTTACAATTTATTAAGTAATATATAAATTCTTATTTTTGTTTCCAAGAAAATTCTAAAAATATTTTAACTATTTATTCTTTAATGCATATTAATTCTAACATTCAAATGCAACATTTATCATGTTAATATATGTTTCTTAATTAGCTGTATATATTTCGTTGGAACTATTGATGTGTCAATTTAATTTTTATTTATTTATTAATAATCCTTTAATTTAATTTAATTTATATCGAGTGTGAAATGTTTTGACCATTGAACACAAAGTATTATCTTAGCATTTATATTTCTAGCGAATATATATATCGTTGGAACTATTGATGTGTCAATTCCAGAGTCTCTTCTTCGAAGTTAACCTTATAATTTAATTTATTAATAATAATTTAATTTAATTTAATTTAATTTATTTATTTATTTGGAGTGTAATGAAATGTTTTGACCTTTGAACACAGGACAAGCTGCTGTTCTCGCTCATACTGAACATCAACCTGATGAAGCATGACAATCTGATTGACAACGCCGAATGGATGTTCCTGTTGACGGGCGGCATTGGCCTGGAGAATCCGCACAAGAATCCCACCAGCTGGCTGGGCGTCCAGAATTGGGACGAGCTCTGTCGCCTGACTAATTTGCCCAATTTCAAGGGCTTACGCGAGGACTTTGGTGACCACTCGGCCCAGTGGAAGGCCTACTTTGACTCGAGGACGCCGCACGATAATAATGATATACCAATCGCTTGGGGAAAACGCCTCTCCATATTCCAGAAGCTGCTGCTGCTCCGCGTCTTCCGGCCGGATAAGCTGGTGCCGGCGGTGCTTAATTTTGTCTCCGGAGAGCTGGGTGCCCGGTTTGTGGATCCGCCGCAGTTCGACTTGATGGCCTCCTTCGCCGACTCGCACTGCTGTGTGCCGCTGATATTCATCTTGACCCCCGGCTCGGATCCTACGGCCACGCTCTTGAAGTTCGCCGAGGATCAGGGCTTTGGCACCAATCGATTGTTCTCGCTATCCTTGGGCCAGGGCCAGGGCCCCATTGCCATGAAGATGATCGACGAGGGCGTCAAGATGGGCAACTGGGTGCTGCTGCAGAACTGCCATTTGGCGGCCAGTTTCATGCCCTCGCTGGAGAAGGTCTGTGAGAACCTCCTGCCGGACTCCACGCATCCGGACTTCAGGCTGTGGCTCACCTCTTACCCGGCGGACCACTTCCCGGTGGTGGTGCTGCAGAATGGCATCAAGATGACCAACGAACCGCCCAAGGGTCTGCGCTCCAACATTCTCCGCTCGATGATCAGCGATCCGATCAGTGACCCGGAGTGGTACGAGTCCTGCACTCAGCCCCGGATCTTCAAGCAGCTCATCTACTCGCTGTGCTTCTTCCATGCGGTTATCCAGGAGCGGCGATACTTTGGCCCCATCGGCTGGAACATACCCTACGAGTTCAACGAAACCGATCTCCGCATATCCCTGATGCAGCTGAGGATGTTCCTCAACCAATACGAGACTGTCAACTACGATGCCCTGCGGTACTTGACGGGCGAATGCAATTACGGAGGACGAGTGACGGACGACTGGGATCGGCGCACCTTGAAGACCATTCTGAACCAGTATTATTGCCCTGAAATTATCGACCTGGAGAAGCCGCACTTCCTCGATGACTCCGGCCTGTACTATGTGCCTGTGTTCAAGGAAGTGGATCTCTATCTTAACTACACGCGGGAACTGCCGCAGATCTCGTCCCCGGCCATCTTTGGGTTCCATGCCAATGCGGATATCATGAGGGATCAAAAGGAAACGGACATGTTGCTCTCACACACTCTGCTCACGCAGGTGAGTCCTGTTTTAGTTTAGGTTTACTATAAACAATTTTATGCTTAGTATTGTTAAGTATATGCTATGCTTTTTAACATGTCAATTTATATTTAATGCTTTTACATTTACTTGCTTACCATAAAAGGATCGTTGGGTAAGGCAATTATTTATCTCTTAAGCTTAAACAAATATTAACTCTTACATTTATAAACTTTTACACTCAAAAAGGACCTCTATGATCGACGCGTAAGTGCAACCTAATCATATTAATTACTTCCACAGAGCTCGCTACACATATATATCCTGATAATTCTTCCATTTAACACACGCTGCTCTTCAGAAACTGGAGAAAACCCAAAGAGTCTATGTAGAAACGCTTAGTAGACGCTTCCCCGAAAACCTCTCCCTCCCCACTTATCCCACTTGTCCCCCCTTCCTTGCCATGCACCAAATTCCTTTGAAGGATACGAGTGCCACGTCCGACGATAGCGGCGGAGCCAAGGCCCTGACGCCCGAGGAGGTTGTGACCAATGTGGCCACCGATATCCTGGACAAGCTGCCCAAGCTCTTCGACAGGGACGCGGCCCTGCTCAAGTATCCCACTCTGTACCATCAGAGCATGAACACGGTCCTGGTGCAGGAGATGGTGCGCTTCAATGTCCTGCTCAACACGATCCGGACCAGTCTCATCACGTTGCGGAAGGGAATCAAGGGTAAGCCATTATTCACTTCACACTTATGGGATTGCCTGTGAATCTGTGAGATATATATCTACATTCTTAACATATTTATTAAGTATTAGTAGTAATGCATTGGTTTTTTTATGAGCCATGGTGCATTCATCCCAAACAATTTAATACTTTTTCCATACTAAATGCTCTGTATATTATGCACTAGAATAGATGCAAGAATAGTATAGAATAAGATATTTTAATATATCGAGTGATATTATAATTTAAATTTTAATTGACTTTAATTTTTACTGATTCAATAATCATTCACGGTGAGATCCAGTGGATCTTAGGGTGTCCTTAGAATCTGAAGAATGTGGTCGTTTTTAAGCAATCACTATGAGCAAGAATAGTTTGTAATATTATAGGTTACATAAATAAGATATTTTAATATCGAGTGAAATAATGTGCACAATTTTAATTGACTTTAATTTTTACTGATTCAATAATCATTCACGGTGAGATCCAGTGGATCTTATGGTGTCCTTAGAAGCTGAAGGATGTGGTCTGGCGACTAGATAACTGTCATCGTCTAGGTTTAATCGTACTGGACGATTGTTATTATTTGGCTCTTGTATAGACTCCCTTGCCTTGGCGCTGGATCTGAAGGATTTCAACACCGAGGACTCTGCTCGCTTATATGACACAGGCTCAGAGCTTACATCTGGCACCTTTAAGTTTTGGTTACTAATTTCGGATTGAAATTCCTTTGAAGTTGACTCGAGGGGATCGAACTCATTAATGGTTACTTCAGTATCCACCTCAGATACGACAGATAATTTTGATTCAGTTAACCCTGTAACTGGATCCTCTTCTCCTATGGCTTCATTTAAGTCAGGAGACAGTAGACCTCTAATGAACTCCGAACTTAATGGATCGTCGATATTACTTGTGGGTTTCTCGACATCCTCATTCCTTGGCTTGCCCGACGGCAGCACTATTCGATAGCCTCTTCCTTTGAGTATCTTCAAATCGGACTCTTCTTTAACATCCAGGGCGCTCCTTATGCTGAATACTTCCTCGTTATCTTCAGGCACTTGCGGAGCGGGACGGAACTGAGTTGTTTTTAGCAACGAATCAACTTCGAATGGGACATGGTCATCGCCTTCATTGTACTCATCCAGGTTCTCCAAATCCCTTGTGACACGGTCAGATTTGGATTTCCTAAACAAGTTCAACAATTGCATGCGTATAAACTCCGATCCTCGTCCCGAGGGCTGATCTACATTGGACTCGCGGGCAACATTCTCACGTGCCCGTATATCGTCAGAATGTCGAATGGCAGTCTGCGATACAGTGTGACGTAGGTGGATTAAATCACTAGGACTGATCGGCAGAGGATTGAAGATATGGGCAAACAGGTCGTCGAAGAGATCGTTGTAGTTTTCATGAACTATTCGCTCGGTCTCCTCCTTCCAGCGCCTGCCGGGCACCGACTGGCGGATGAGCTTCCTTATTATGGCCTGGGCCTCGTACCAGGAAGTCTTCTGCGGGCTCTCGCTCTCGCTGTCCGAGGAGAACAGGTACAGGTCGTTGTCGATGAGGCGATCGATAAGATCGCTGGTCAGGGTGCTGGCTATGTCGATCGGCTCGAGTTCCTGCCACACCCTTCCGAAGATCACGTCCTCCACTATGTACTGGGCAATCAGGGTCTTCTCGTGGACCTGGAGGGCAGCACAGAGATCCGGGTAGACCATGTCCTGCAGCATAAGCCGCAGAGGAACATAGTTGATTGGATTCTGGATAAGCTTGAAGCTCTCCAGCCACCGCGCAATATCTGCATCGATTTGCCTTGCCAGATCCTTGACTGAATCGGCAGCCTCGCCCTCCGCCACATTGTGCATATCATCGGTGAACATGTTGTGGATGAAGTCATTGGATATCTGGTTGTTGACCATGTTGCAGTGCTGGAACATCTCCTCGTACATCTGCCGCATCTCGTTCTCCTTCTGCCTCAGTCCCGCCTCGGCTGCCTCGCGGCGCCAGCGCTCCTTTTGGGCCATGACCGAGAAGAAGTGGAGCTTGCGCTGCTCGGAGAGGCGGTGCATCTCCTCCGAGAGGAACTGCATCACCCAACCAATGTAGGAGCCCTCGTATATGTTCAGCATATTCTCCATGTCCTGCAACTTCTTATCCTCCTTCATCCGCTCGACCAACCAAGCTGGAAGTATGCTGCTTTCGTAGGTGACGGGATATTTCTTGTGTTGCTGGGTTCCTTCGTACCATGAGCGGGTAAATTCGGTCTCGTATAGGTCCGTGAGAGTGGTCAGGACAATTTGGGATGCCGCTCTCTCCTCCAAAGGCTGCCTTCGCTTTCTTAGACATTTTGGTTCCTCCTTCTCCTTGGTGGCCTGCGTTCTTAGCGCCTTCAGGCTTTCGAAGAGCTTCTGCAGATTGGCATCACTGCAAAAGTTCTGCTCATACTCCTGGATATTCTGCTTGGGCTTGGACCAGTTCTTGAGCTTTCTGAAGGGACATGTTAGATTCTTCATGTTTACGCGCTTCTCCAGGTCGTCGATCCGCATGTCGAAGGCTTTGCGTCCCAGTTTTGACTCAAAGCTGCGACGTGCAGGATCGACGCCATACCTCCTAAGCGGAGCGTAGAACTCGGAGCAAGGCGATCCCAGAGAGTGCATGGGGTTCTGCCTCAACCAATTCCGCGGGGTCCTGGCCACTTGGATCTCTAGACGACGCATTCCCCGCTGGAACTCGATCTCGTTCCTGCGCAGACCCGCCTGGCGACGCTGCTCGATCCGCTCGCAGGCCTTTTCAATCCGCGACTTGGAGGCGGCGTGCATCTCCCGCTCCCGCTTGTCGAACATCTTGATCACAATCTCCAGCCGCATCATCTGACACTCCTGGATGTACTCCTCCCGGCCGATCCACGCCTCCCACTCGAACGCCTCCAGAATCGCCTTGTACTTGGTGATTAAGGCTAATTGCCTGGCCTTTCTATTCATCCTCTTAAACTGTATCCTCAGTGCATCCTTAAAGGACCATCGCTTCCTGGCCCGGTCCAGCATGTCAACTTCGTGGAGTCCAGGCTGCTGGTCACCCGGTAACACAGACGGCAGGTGAAACAGCTCCAGGGTACTCGCTATTTCTTGGTCAGAAACCTTCGGCAAGTAGGGCAGGGTCTGGGCAGACGACTCCCTATGAGGAGGAGTGATATTATATATATATATATATTTCACTTGACTTACCTATAAAGCGTCTGGGTATTTTGATCCTTAAAGGGTCTCGGGTCCTCATACTTCGGAAAGAAGTCGCACTTGTGCCTTAATTCCTTTTTCATTGAGATGCTGCGACTCATCTTGACTTCTTGGGTGGTGACACCCGTGTCCTGGTCCCTAAGAAACGCGAAGCCGGGTGCGTTGAACTGACACTCGCTGTCGGTGCGTGGCAGCTTTCCCACATGGCGCTCGGCAGGATTGTTGGCTCCTGCGAGTTCAAGGCTGTCAATTGAGTATGTAATGGTTTTTTCTTAAGGACCCACCTCCCGGCACACGTATGTCCACCGTACTGGTAGCCACACAAGATGATAGTTCCTGTTCCAGCTGGCCTCCAGTCTTCCTAGTTGGCTCCTTGCAGAAGGAGACGCGTTTGTTGTTGTTCAGGCGCTCAGGAGGCGGGAGGAGAATTGAGGTATTCACCCGACTTGACCGTCTTTCCTGATCTTTGTTTGGTCGTTTATATAGTGGCATTATGTTATTATGTTTAATAAATAATGTGTAATTACTTTTTTTAGTTTATGTTAGTTTCGTTTCTTAGTGTTCAGTGTTTAGTGTTTCAGTGGATATTGTTTTTGCTAATGACTACCATGACTTAATTAATACTTTTGTATTTTGACCAGGTTACTGAGATGAATTTGGTTAATTAAGAACTATATTTTAGGGTATGCACTTAAAAATGAAAGTAAGAAATATAACAAAGTGAGCATAATATATAGTAATAAAGCACACAGAATAGCTAGGCCTACAAAAATAGTTATTTAATTGTAAAAAAGGCTGGGTTTAGCCACAAAATAACATTTTGACAGCACTGGTGCTTTGTTTACATTCCGTACCTACTGTACCTGTGCCTGCAGAGGTTAAGTCGGGAAATTTGCTGACTCCCTAGTAAGGGCTGTATTAGGTAGATTTAATCTGAATTTTAGAGTTAATAGAGTTTGATATTTCCCTACTTATTCACCCACAGGATTGGTTGTAATGTCTGCCGCAGTGGAAGCCGTCTACAAGTCTGTCCTGATAGCCAAGATACCTGCAATGTGGGCGGGAAAGTCATATCCAAGTCTGAAACCCTTGGGCAGTTATATTACCGATTTTCTGCGACGCCTTGAGTTCCTGCAGGTGAGCCACATAGGCACTAGCTAATTGGAGAGAACCCTTAACAACTTAATATCCTCACAGCACTGGTATGATCACGGAGCTCCCGCTACCTTCTGGCTGTCCGGGTTCTTCTTCACCCAAGCCTTCCTCACGGGAGCCCAGCAGAACTACGCCCGAAAGTACGTCATATCCATAGATCTGCTGGCCTTTGACTACGAGGTCCTGCAGCTGGAGGAGAACCAAATGAAGGGAGTCTCGTCACCGGAGGATGGGGTCTTTGTGTACGGGATCTTCCTGGAGGGCGCTCGCTGGGACCGAACCGGCAAGTATCTGGCCGAGTCCCGTCCCAGGGAACTGTTCGATACGATGCCCCTGATTTGGCTAAAGCCACTCAAGCGGGTTGACCTGCCCGAGCGCCACAACTACCTGTGTCCCATGTACAAGACGGCCGAGCGACGAGGTGTCCTGTCCACCACTGGACATAGTACCAACTTCGTGGTGGCCATGCTGCTGCTCTGCAATCCCAAGACCCCGACCTCCCATTGGATTATTCGCGGCACGGCTCTGCTGTGTCAGCTGAGTTTCTAATTGAATTGTGGACTTAACTAATTGATTTGACTATATTTTTTTAGTTTACTTCGAGGCTAGAATAAACGCAGAGCAAAACAAAGAGGTGTATTCGTTTTTGACAGTATTTCTTTTATTATATTTTGTTTATTCCAAGGTAAAGAGAATGGCGTGTTAAAAATATTCAGATAGAATTATCGAAAACTAAAGATCGTAGATTCGTTCTTGGAAACGAGGAGAACCTGATCATCTATCTCAGATTCTCCTGACAGGCTTTCTTCATCGCCAATAGTTACTGACTCACTTTCCTCGGCTTCAGGTTCAATATCCTTGTGTTCCATTGGTTCTACATCTGTTGGTTCCACACCTATTGGTTCTACCTCGGGTAGTTCTACTATATCAGCTGGTTCTACTACATCTTCTGGTTCTACTACATCTTCTTCAACTGAGTGTAGTTCATCCGATATAAGATCAGGTTTAGGATTCGAAGAGCCGTGCATAGCCGTCAGATTATCACCTTCCTCGATAATATCTAAAGTACTTTGAACGCTAAATAGGTCTACCTCTGGCACTTTTAACTGACCTGGAGCTCCAGTGCCCGTTTTGAACAGCACCTGGGTATTAATAAAAGTATCGAGTATTTCGGAAGCCCCTGATTCAAGCTTTAACTTCTCATCGGTTTTTAGCTCCCTGGTTACCTTGTCTTCTCTGAACTTTTTAATCAGACTTAGTAATTGGACACCCAAAAACTTAGAGTGTTCGAGTGATTCTGTATGTGATATCGACTTCCGCACCTTTGAGTGGCGTCGGCATAAGTTAAACTTCGACGTACTCGGACACACCGTAATGAGTTCGCTGGAGAGAACAGGCGGAGGATTCTCGATCTTGTTGAGCATATCGGCGAACATGTCGTCAAACAGATCGTTGTAGGCCTCAGTCACTATCCTCTCCGTTTCCTCCTTCCAGCGTCTGCCGGGAACCGACTGGCGGATGAGCTTCCTTATTATGGCCTGGGCCTCGTACCAGGATGTCTTCTGCGGGCTCTCGCTCTCGCTGTCCGAGGAGAACAGGTACAGGTCGTTGTCGATGAGGCGATCGATAAAGTCGCTGGTCAGGGTGCTGGCTACGTCGAACGGCTCGAGTTCCTGCCACACCCTTCCGAAGATCACGTCCTCCACTATGTACTGGGCAATCAGGTTCTTCTCGTGGAGCTGGAGCGCAGCATTCAGATCCGGGCAGACCATGTCCTGCAGCATTAGCCTCAGAGGAACATAGTTGATGGGGTTCTGGATCACCTTGAAGCTCTCCAGCCACCGCTCTATATCCTTGTCAATTTGCCTCGCCATCTCGGTGACAGTCTCCGCAGCCTCATTCTCCATTACGTGGTCTATGTCCCTCTTCATCACGGTGTGGATGTACTCCTGAGAGATTTCCTGGTGGCCCGAGTTGGAGTACTGGAATATCTCCTCGTAGAGCAGTCTCATGGCGTTCTCCCTCTGTCTCATTCCCGCCTCGCAGGCCTCCCGCCTCCAGCGTTCCCTTTGGGCCAGGATGCAGAAGAAGTGGAGCTTGCGCTCCTCCTTGAGTCGCTGCATTTCGTCGGCGAGGAACTGCATCATCGAGCCAATGTAGGTGCCCTCGTAGGTGCTAATTAGATTCTCCAGATCCTCGTGGCCTCTGGAGGCCGACCTCAGCTTAGTTGGAGCATTGGGGTCCACGAGGTTGGGCTTGACCCGCTTCATTTCCGGTGCAACTGTCGTGTAGCGGAAGTACTTCCTAGTGCCACGTCCGAATGAATCTGAGGAGCTGCCCGAACGACCCACCATCTTCAGTCGTGTCTTCAGACAGTGGGGAGAGGCCTTGACATGGTCCGCCTGCGTCCTCAAGGACTTCAGGGACTCGTAGAGCCTCTGCAGGTTGCCGTCGTTGCAGAAGTTCTGCTCGTACTCCCTCACATACTCCTTGGGCTTGGACCACTCCCTCAGCTTGTTGAAGGGACACTCCACATTGCTCATGTTCACCCGCCTCTCCAGGTCGTCGATCCTCATGTCAAATGCCCTGCGTCCGGTTGTCGACTCAAAGCTTCGCCGTGCCGGATCCACGCCGTGCCTCAGCATCGGGCCGTAGAACTCGGAGCACGGGGATCCCAGGGCGTGCATGGGGCTCTGCTTCTTCCACTTCCGCGAGGTCTGGGCCAGCTGGATGTCCAGGCGGCGCATCCCCCGCTGGAACTCGATCTCGTTCTTCCGCAGACCCGCCACCCGCCGCTTCTCGATGCGCTCGCAGGCCTGCTCGATCCTAATCTTGGAGGCGGCGTGCATCTCCCTCTCCCGCTTGTCGAACATCTTGATCACTATCTGGAGCCGCATCATCTGGCACTCCTGGATGGCCTCCTCCCGCTCGATCCAGTGCTCCCACTCGAAGGCCTCCAGTATAGACTTCAACTCGGTTTTTATAGCTACGTTCCTGGCTTCGGTGAGGAGCCTCTGGAAGTTCATCTTCATGGCCTCGTTGAACCGCCAACGCTTCCGGGCACGTTCCAGGATCTCTACTTCCTGCAGTCCTGGTGGCTTATTGCCGGGCAGTAACCTGGGCAGAGCAAACAGCTCCAGGGTTTCTGCTTTGTTGTCTACGATCTCCGGCAAATAGGCCAACGTCTGAGCAGAGGATTCCCTGAAAACAGGAGTTTATATATAGGTTCTTTCTCGAGTATCCACTATACCTATAGAGCGTTTGAGTGGTCTGATCCTTGAAGGGCCGGTTGTCCACGTATCTGGGAAAGAAGTCACACTTGTTCTTCAGCTCCTTCCGAATGGGCTTCGCGGGGGTCAGCCTGACCTCTTGGGCCGCCAGCTCCGAGTGCCGAGTCTTGAGGAATTGGAGACCCGGAGACTGGAACTGGCACTCGCTGTCTGTCCGCGGCAGTTTCCCCACATTCCGAACGGAAGGATCGTTCTCGCCTACGAAACACTTCCTTGAAGCTCCTTTAGTGGATCATTTTTTATGAAGACCTACCTCCTCTTATGCGGTTATCCGATGGCCTCCTGTTCAAACATGGATTCGCTAGACAGTCGCTGCCTCTGCGGGACAGCTTCCTTTCTACACGCTCTTCAAGGATACTTGCACCTAGAGATTAAACTCATTTGAGGATCGAAGGATGTCAGATAGATAGATGAGGAGGACTCACCACCCGCTGGTATCCTGCTGTCCGAGGACTTGGTGATCAAGCACGAAGTCAGGCCCTGACCCAGCTTCTCATTATCCTTGGCCTTAACTACATCCCCCAGACTGCGCTGCTGCTTTCCATGGATGAATGTAACCCGTTTCTTCTGCCGCATGGAGGTGTCCTCTATCCTCGGTGAGTGGAGGACTGTGGGCGGCGCAGCATCCCGGTTCTCGCGGATAAACTGAAGGATTCGCTCCCTTCGCAACTGCTTGTCCTTGGCCGATGGCATTTTTTTGCGAAGTTTGTTTAATTATCGGCGTCAGCGATTTATTTTGGTGTTTTTAGGTGTTTTTTTTAGTCTGATTATTGGAATATATTGAACATATTGCTGGTGGTTTATTCTCTGTTATGTAAGTGGCTTACTGGGTTAGCCAAGCTTGCTGGCTGCCACTCGGGCTCAAGGTATTTCAGGTTGTGTGAAGCACTGGGTTAGTAGTCAGCCAATCCTCCTCGCCAGGCAACCGTTCCGCTGCTAGGGAGCTCCAGTTGTTTGTTGGCCCAATCAATAAGCCACGTTTGGGGAACCAAAAGCCAAGAATGTCATTGCTCTCGTTAACCCAATTGAAGTCCTTATTATTCTATAATCAATTTAAGTTGAAAGACTTCATTGTAATGTTGAACCCAAGTTATAAGGTCTAGACAAAGTTTCACCTATAAAATATATATATTAAAAGATCCCAGATATATTAAAATAAATGCATATATTTAAAATATAAATTTCATAATTTTGTATAAAATTATAAATCCTCGTGATCCATGATTGTCAACCATGACAAAATATTGACCAATCCCTTTTCATCAGAAGAATCAACCTCATTTACTTGGTTCACAGGTAATCTTTCATTTGAAAAAAGTGAGGAGGTTTCTGGAAGCACAGGCCCTGGCGGCTTTGAAGTCTCCATAACGACAAATCTATCTTCCAGATCGGGTTCATTATCCCCCTCTGGTTCAGTCGGTGAGCGGTTCTTTTTCTTAATTAGATTTAACACTTGAATACTCATAAGCCGACTCTCTCGAGGTTGAAATAGATGTGAAGACATATCCTTGATAGCATGCTCCCTTGCCCTTATGGATTCAGAACGATGAGTTCTAAGGTTTTCGTGTGAGTTCACCTTTTGGAGTTGGATGGGATCGATGGGCTTGGGATTCTCCGCGTTGAAAATCATTTCAGCAAAAATGTCATCCAGCAAGTCGTTGTAGTTTTCATAGACTATCCTCTCGGTTTCCTCCTTCCAGCGTCTGCCGGGAACAGACTGGCGGATGAGCTTCCTTATTATGGCCTGGGCCTCGTACCAGGAAGTCTTCTGCGGGCTCTCGCTCTCGCTGTCCGTGGAGAACAGGTACAGGTCGTTGTCGATGAGGCGATCGATAAGATCACTGGTCAGGGTGCTGGCTATGTCGATCGGCTCGAGTTCCTGCCACACCCTTCCGAAGATCACGTCCTCCACTATGTACTGAACAATCAGGTTCTTTTCGTGGCGCTGGAGTGCTGCATTCAGATCCGGAGAAACCATGTCCCACAGCATCAGCCGAAGAGGGACATAGTTTAGAGGATTCTGGATGAGCTTGAAGCTCTCCAGCCAGCGCTCGATATCCTTATCAATTTGCTTGGCCATTTCGGTGACTGTCTTGGCGGCCTCCAGGCCGGCGATGCTGTCCACATCCTCCGTCAGGATGGTGCTGATGTAGTGATCTGTGACTTCCTTGTTTATGTGATCCGCGTTGTGGAATATCTCCTCGTAGAACATTCGTAGGACATTCTCCTTCTGTCTCCGTCCCGCCTCGACTGCCTCCCGTTTCCAGCGCTCCTTCTGGGCCAGCAAGCTGATGAAGTGCAATCTCCGCTGAAATTTCAACCGTTGGGTTTCGTCCCAGAGGAACTGCATCAAAGTGCCAATCGAGCTGCCCTCGTAGCTGCTAATCAGGTTTTGCATGTCCTCGTGGTTCTTATCCTGCGGAAAGCTCCGATAGTCTGGGTAAGAAAGCCGCTTCAAATGAGATAGCCACGGCCGTCTATTGCCATCATCTTTGCCGTCATTTTTGTCATAGAGGTCGGATAAGTGCATATCCAAATTTAGAGTTGATTTCCGACTGTATCTTGTTTCCTGGTGAAATACTTTCTTGAGGCACAAGGGCTGAGTGAACACTTTTTCACGGGTATCTCTTAAGGACTTTAGAGACTTGTAGAGGCTGTGCAGATGCTCCTCATGGCTGAAGTTCTTCTCAGCCTCTAGGCTATATTGCTTGGGCTGGGACCACTGATTGAGTTTTGAGAATGGACACTTAAGACTTCGACCCTGGACTTGCTTTTCCAGGTTGTCGATCCGCTGATCGAAGGCCCGCTGGCCGGTTATCGAGATGAAGTGGCGACGAGCTGGATCCACGCCGAACCTCATGTGCGGGCCATAGAACTCGGAGCAGGGCAGTCCCAGAGCCTCCATGGGAGTCTCCTTCTTCCACTTTGGTTGCCCCCTCAACACCTGATTATTCAGGCGGCGAATTCCCCTCTGGAACTCGATTTCATTCTTGCGCAAACCCTTCTGGCGCCGTGTCTCAATGCGCTCGCAGGCCTGCTCCATGCGCGTCCTGAAGGCGCCGTGCATCTCCCTCTCCCGCTTGTCAAACATCTTGATCAGGATCTCGAGGCGCAGCATCTGGCACTGCTGGATGTACTCCTCCCGTTGTATCCAGTGCTCCCACTCGAAGGCCTCCATCGCGTACTTGTACTTCTGCACCACCAGCTTCCTGTCATCGAGTTGGAGCCGCTTTCGGTTGGTCTTCAGGGACTCGTAGAAGGACCACCGTTTGCGGGAACGCTCCAGCACCTCGACCTCATACAGGCCCGGTGGCTTATCCCCAGGCAACACTGAGGGCAGGGTAAAGAGATCTCGAAGATTTCCCTCCAACGACCAGGCCTCTGGTAAATAGGCCACAGTCTGAGCCGAGGACTCCCTAGGTACGAGATATAAGCTCAGCTTATATATATCACAGGAGTTCGAAGGAGTCCTACCTGTATAGCGTCTGAGTCATTTGATCCTTAAAGGGAGAAGGGTGCACATATCTGGGAAAGAAGTCACATTTGTTCTTCAGCTCCTTGCGAATCGGCTTTGAAGGCTTGAAGACCAGAACTTGTTCGGCCAAATTGGTGTTCCTGGCTTTAAGGAACTTCTGGCCAGGAGCCTCGAACTGGCATTCACTGTCTGTTCTGGGCAGTTTTCCCGGCTGTTTTCGGGCAGCCGGATTATTCTCACCTGGGAAAATTAATTAATAATATAAATAATATATAAAAATTGATTTTATATTCCATTTGGTTTACCGACCGGCTGCCAACCGCGGATCCTTTCTTGGTGTGGTAATCGAACATGATGTGGTGTCCGTCTTCTTGGGACCTGAAGTAGTTTTAACCAGAGGTGATTTAGACCAAGTCGGTGGTGCCTTTAGGATTCTAATTGATTTCTTTTCAGGAGCAGATGATGTTGTGTGCTCTCGGTTGTCCTGAATGAATTTTATAATTCGCTCCTTCCGCTCCTCCTGGGCGGAAGTCCTCTTTAGTCTCGCCCGCTTTCGCATGTTAATATGGGTACATTTCAGTTAAAGTATTTTGAAAATCGTTTGAAATTAAGTTATTCGTTTAAAGTATATACTTAGGCCTACTTCACAGAGAGTAGAAATATGTCTGTCTGTAATTTTTTGTATTTATAATTATTATTTGAACTCAGCTTAAGGATTACTTTTGGGTAAGCATTATGATTGAGAGTTTCCTTTTGCGGCAAGGGTTTGCTTTTTATTGAAAACATGACCCTAATGGGTTTAGCTCATCAATATCAATTTAAGTCATTGAAATGGCCAACATTTAACCAGCAATACCCTGAAATCTCGGAGCAATGTATACAAATGACCTTAAATGGGGCGGCTTCCTTTGCCAACCCACCCTCGGTGCTTAATCATTTATTATCCGACGTGTCTGTGATTATTTAGCTTTTTGTCTTGACTCGGCGGCCATATTTCATTTTCCCTTCGAGCTTTAAATTTTTTAAGTCATTGAAGATGTTTCTCGGGGACTCCTTGGGCTCCTTGCAACTAATTTTGTGTAATAATGTATGAGTAAAGTTTCCTCCTCACTTTTTTGGGTGGTTGGGAAATGCTATTCGATAAGAAGTGTTTTTGACGATTAAGCGCAACACTCGGGCGTAAATTGTTGTTTTTCAGTCCCAGCTCGAGGGCTTTAAACATTAAGAGTTCTTTTGTGGGCAATTTAATGCTGTTCTTGTTCTTGGCCAAAGTTTTCTCACAAAGCCAACGGAACAAAGAGGAGGAGTGGTTTTTCGGGAGGCCGAGCTTGAAAACTTGAAAACTTGACCCATTTTGACAGCTTTGCAGATTGCCAACTTTTAATTGGCATCAATTTTTATCAACTCCGGAAGCACTTCTCAACGGCCCGATTGAGGACTCATGTCCGTGCTTAGCAGGCACATTAATTATCGCCCGAGGGTCCCATCTCCCTGCCTCTCCTGCACTTTTCCATTAATTACCTTTGCTAAGCATTTTGCCCATTTATCAGGCCAGTTCCTGCTAAAAGGTATGACAACGGGCTCACAGCGCTTCCGCGTTGCTTCGTGACCCCATCAAAAATAATGATGCTAATTAGGCAACAACGTTCTCGTCGCATCCTTAAACCTCTTAGAGCGAGTGCCAAAATTAACCCTAGGCAATCCTAGAAAATCGGGAGCCCTGAAGGAATTTTTTACGATGCTAAATGGCATGGCGAAAAAATCCAAGCAACCGTAAACATTTCGCTGTCGTTATTTTCGATAATTAATCGTTACAATTAAGCTTTTCTTTTCATCTCAAACTTTTCCAGATTTAATATATTTCTGTTGAGAAATACTAAGATTAAAATGTTTAATATGCATTTAAAATAAAAATAGAAAGAATTTTCTGTTATTTGAATTACGTTGACTGTACGAACTTTGTTTAAATGAATTATTCAGAACGGAAAACTAAGTCAGTGTGAAATTAGACAATTTGCACAGTATATTATAATACTATAATAAACTTCTCCAGATTTAATATATTTCTGTTGAGAAATGCTAAAATTAAAATGTTTAATATTTATGTAAAATAAAAATAGAACAAATTTGTTACCATTTCAATTACGTTGACTGTACGTACTTGGTTTATATGAATTATTTAGAACAGAAAACTAAGTCAGTGTGAAATTAGACAATTTGCACAGCATATTATACTAATTCAAGGTACTGTAATTTTTAACTTAAGTTTATAGTCAGTAATATATATCCAATAAAATATATTCTGGCTAAGGAACAACTAAGTCAGTGTGAAATTGGCCATTTTGCACAGTATATTATAATAATTCAGGGTACTGTAGTTTTTAACTTAAGTTTATAGACAGTAAAATATATCCATTAAAATATATTCTGGCTAAGGAACAGCTCGAAATGCATCAATGTATCGATTATTATATCGATGTTGCTTCCATCTCTAGTCTACCAACATTTGTAGTTGTTTTTACGACAGCGACCGTGATATTTTTGATGCCTTTGTTCAACGTGTACCTCTTGCTCGTAGCTTGAGTTGTTGTTGGCGGCCCAACAATAAAGTTGGTTGAATTTACCGACAGCTCGTTTCCCGAGTGCACTTAGTCAGCGTTTAGCATTGGCGAGAGCAACAGCGAAGATGTCCGACGTGGGACTTAAGGAGCTGCTAAACAGCTGGGGATTTGGCCATATACTACCAGTATTATTGGGTAATTGTATATATATTGGAATTATTTAGCCTATTGCCAACTCTATTTTGTTTTACAATATTTTGTTTTTAACAAAACAAGTTCTGTTGTTTTGGCGCTCTCTCTCGCTCTCTTAACAAAAGCACAATAACAGAGCGAGCATTCTGTATTTCTACAGCTTGCTTTATCTTTCGCTCTTAGTCGCTCTCACTTGCGCTCTGTTAGTACTCTTACTGTTACTTACTGCTCTTTGCTGTTGTGAGTTACTTTATCTCGCTCTAGCTGCTTGCTTAAATATACAAATAACACAAATAAATGCAGAGAATGAGAATGATCAACAGCTGAAAATAAAATAAATCAAAACATAAAATAAAAGTTAAATTGATTAAAATATTAAGCCTAATATTGGTATTATTGTAATATGTACTAATACATAATTAATATTTTAAATTTATTTTCCAGCTGAGTCTATTACTCTGAGAAGATTGCGATTCTTAACCGAAATGGACCTGACGTATCTCTTTCGAAATTCGAAATTAGGGGACAAAATCGAATTTCGATTTCATTTATTGGAGTGGAAACGCAAAGTAAGGAAATTAGTTTATTGTTATTTTAAATATTCCATTTAAATACAAATTTTAAATATATAGAACTATAATAAGCAGGATAGTTGTACTGACAGACTGGAAAAAGACTTAGATGAAAATGATTCTGAGCTCACACAACCCAGCACATCATCTTCCAATTTAAGCAGTTTTTCGAAAACCCCAAATCCAAATGATTTTGTAAGTATTTTACCTATTAGATTTACTAAAAACCTGTTTTAGTAAATAGTTTTTTTTTCTTTTATAATTTAGGACCTTTATCTGGCACTACAAGACCATCCAGCAGGCGAATATGTCAAGCGTACACTTAACGAAAAAAACAGCATGAATGATACGTCCAGAAAAATTTTAATTGAAGCCATTGTTACATATATGTTTAAAAATAAGGTGAGACCGGGCAAGGCCGATTTCGATAGAGTTTCCAATGACATTGAAAGGGAATTTAAAGACGACAAGGTATATTTTTTCCTTATATATTTATTATATTTTTTATTAAACACTACGTGAATTTTAGAAAATCTACTACAATTGTGTCGGACAGCGGCCTAGTGGAAGACTCTATGATAAGTATTACAACACTCTGAAAAAGCTAAAGAAATGTGGCGAAATATTTGATACTTCTGGCTCTTCGGAAAAAGCTGCGGACAGCACTGAAAACAAAGTGTTAAATGAAAAAGGTAAATTTGAAAAAATTATTATTATTTTTAACATACACTAACATTTTTAACAGCTGCTCAGGCTCGTGAATGGCTAAAATCTAATATTGATCCTTGGTCTGAAGTCGAGGAAAAATGGCGTTTGTGCTATAAATTACGCAGGGACGATATAGTTAACACGGATGGTCGCAAATTGTCAATTTCTTGGCTTCTAAGTCAGTGGTCTTTGTTTTACCATATTCTGGGCCATCTATTGGTATGCATAACTTGATGAAAATATTTTTATTATCATATTTACCCGTTTTGTATTAGGTTGAAATAGACTTCATGATGTTATATCCCGAATGCCCGCCTTTAATGAGTAAATGGGAGTCGTTTAGAGAGAAAATTACTCCCATAATGAATAAAAAATTAACACATTCTATCAATGTTTGTTACTTGGAGGAAGTTAACGCCAAGACTGAAGGTTTGTAAGCAGAGTACAGGTTGCTCTTTGTCATTTACAATAAATCTCTTTCATGACTTCAGGTTCCGATCAAATTTTGGTTTTTTTGCTTCATGTCCTGCTACATTCACTGCGAAAATCAAATGCCAAGTCTACGGTGAAGGACTCGCAAGTATCATTTATGATTCAAGCTGGGTCCTGCGGACAAGCAGAACAGCAAATAGAGATGTTAAAGACTGGACATTACAATAGAGGCGAAACCCTGAAACCCATTATTGTGGCTATTGGGGGAAATTTGGATTGCACCAAATTCTACGTGCATTTTGACGAAATTAAATATTCAGCGCCTGATTTTCTCACTGCATTCGATATAAGTTTTAAGATTTTTCAGGTATTGAATCTTAAGTATCCCGCCGAAAGCTGGGAATTTTGGATGTTTGTTCAGAAATATTTATATGGCATTCATTTGGACAGGGACAAAGTGTCTCCTAGTATTTTATGTTTAATAAGTGACTTAAAATAAGCATTTCGTTTTATATTATTGTATTATTACTTATGTTCTCGGAATAAAGCGTTAAAGACTGTAGCTGTTATCTATATAATATCTAAATTGTTTGTGGTTTATAATTTCCATTAACTAAATACTTTTTCATTTAATGAAAATGTAAATTAATTTACTTTATCAAATTCATTGAATCAATGTTATAACTCTGAGTATAAAACATAATAAATTAACATTCTACGATAAAATAAAACCCTGTTTGTTATGGGTAATTTAAGCATTCTAGGGGAATGCTTTTAATTATTTTTCTTTCCCCAAAGACTTAAATTAGTTATTTTTCTCAGCTATCTCGTTTTTTACTGCGGCGGAGAAGCTTTGCTATTTCCCAAATAACGCGTATTTATGGGTAAACAATGAAATTATATTTACTTTTGCTTTGTCAATATTTGCATGCAATTAATTTCCCAAGCTCCGCAAGAGCCAGCCAGCATGGCCATGACGAGCGGTGAAAAATCAAAACCAAACGAAGCGTGGAGCGGGGGCAGAGTGCCGTAACGAGTGCAGGGGAGCAGCACTTTCCCGGATCCGGATAGGAAAAACCCACCCCAGCATCGGGTCTGGGTCCAGGTCCGGGTTCGGGTCCGGGTCCGGGTCCGGGTCTGCCGCAATTTACTTTAAAAGTATTGCTAACGAAGGAATCGAAGACGAGTGGCTTGCTCTTTGTTGCCACTGTTATTATTGTATCTGACGCTGATGATGGGCGATGATAACGAGATGCTCCGCTGAAGTTTGCCAAGTTCCTGGCGCTATCCTTTGTGGTTGTGGGGTTCGAGGAAAGTTCTTGCTAATGCCAGCCAAATTTTGCCTTCTCTTAAAAACTTCGTTTGCATGCTTTGGACTTTTTTAATTAAATCTTCGAGCAGAAGACAAATAGAATTGGCTAAAGTGCGCCCGAATATTGGTAGACGTCGGCAAAAACCAGTCAAGCAACCAACCAACCAACCACCAAAGCAATCTCCTTCCAAAAAATGGAGTCATTAAACTAGATCCAACTCGTTTCGTTTAATGGCCGGGCCGTTTAAATTTTCAGGCCTCATCCAGAATACCAACATGAAAAGGGATCTCAGGCCTCGCTTGGCTTGATTTTATGTTATCAAAAATATTTTCAAGCACTTAAATTAATTTATAGCTCAACGAACTGCCCCTAAAACAGCTAAATATCATTCCATTGCCCTTGGGTGTGGGGCTGGCCTAATCAGGAGCGGTTCAAAGGCAACTAAAAGTTTAATCAAATTTTGGCGAAATTTCAGAGCCAAGCCTATATAATTATATGTTTATTAGGGCCTCACAGCATATTTATTGGAATTTTGCTTTTCTTTATCGTTTGCTTAAATTGAAGCAAAGTTTAGCAAGGTTTCACTTGTCATTCTTTTATTTTTTCAGACTACAGCCCTGCCTTCGCCTAAATTAATGTTCTAAGCGCAAAAAATTGTAAATCAATATTTATTGTAATGTGCATTGGTTGTATATATATGCTCTATAATTAAGAGTTACTTTGGTTTTGTATGGTAATTTGTTATTAGGTCTTGGAAGTTCTTTATACATTTTATAAAATATTAACCATCACAATAAAGTAACATAAATTGAATATAGGGACTCTAACTGCAAGATAAATTTATAAATTATCAAATACTTAATAGTGTTCAAGATATGATTATAATTCTTTTTTGTTTATATTTAAGTATTTTTTTTTGGTTTTCAGGGTATACAATTTGCTACCCAAATGTAAGATCCTTTTTCCTATTCCCTCTGTTGTGGTTTTTCTGGCAGTTTCCCTTTGTGTTGCTTGCCTTTCGCGCTTATGTCGTAAAATTTATGACACGAAATGTTTTGGGGTTTTGGCATTACTTTCGGACGGTTTATCTGCGGCCATGTAGCACTCAGCAAGGTAGGCGGCTCGTTAGGCGTGGCATGTGGTTTTTCCGGCCGGTCCCTCCTTACTTCCAGACTTGGCTCCCATTCTCCCCTTCCGCCTAGTTGCTCTCGATGTGGGGCAAGCATAAAAAACAGCGACCATATTTATATAAAAACATTTTTAGATTTATGCACAGAAATTTGCATTTTTTTATGCTTCTCCGCGCGGCGCCTCTGTTGGGTTGAGAAGGGATTGGGAAGGGATTGGGTTGTGGCTGCGGATTTCCATAGATTCTCCCCATTTATCAACTACTTCGCTTCGGAGGCAACTTTTCGGGGCCAAACATAAAATTGCACTTATGCAGGACCGGCGGAGCAACCAATCTAACCATAACCAACCAGCCATAACCAAAGCCCAGCCAAGTGCATGTGGGTTAGCCATCCCTAATCCCAGCCCAGCCCATCCCATCCCATACCATCCTATCCCCTTGGCCCTAGCTATCACGGAGGAACTATTCTCGCACTCGGAGCGCACATCTTGAGTTTGTTGAATGTCCGGATCGCCGGGTGTCTGTGTCGGTGGTATCGGTATGTTTTTTGCCCGGCAGTGTGTGTAGTTTTTAGCCATGTCCCACATGCCACAGCCCACAACCCAGCAACCCAGCCCCCGTTCCCGGATGGCTGGAAACCGCATAAATTGCTTTAGCACCAAGGGGATTTGTGTTGAAATCAGACCAAAACAGCCAGCTCAAAGACAAGGGGCCTTCACTCCGTTTATCCGGGGTGTCTATAAGAAATAGGAAGTCTTTATGGATTTATGATGGAGTAGAGATCTTCACTCCCCAAGGTTTCATTGAGTTTAGACTTCGGATGCTCAGTGGTAGTTCCACTGAGAAATAGTCAATAAAGTAAGTTTTGCTCTTGATTAAATGTTTTGGTTTCATATGGTGAAGGCTTACCTACTTTCTAAGTAATAGAATTAATATAATTGATGTCTTAATGCTGAATTAAATTTTTATATAGAAAATATCTTAAAGAAAATTATGTTTTGTTTTTATAAATAATTAAATAGTATTACTCAAATTAAAGTATATTCATTCTTCATTTGTTTTAGCTCATAAGGCAATCATATTTAATTACTTAGGTATCTTTTGTAGTTGATATTTTAAAGTTCTTCATTTATTTATAATGGTACAATTTTTATCTATGTATAACTATATTAAAATGGCTATTTTTTGGTAGAAGTTCAACCGGCAGCCTAACGGAATATATTTTAATATATAATATAATAATTATAATATATAATATAATAATATATATATATATAATATTTTTTCGGTCCAATAGTCTATCGTTATATATATAANTATATAATATAATAATTATAATATATAATATAATAATATATATATATATAATATTTTTTCGGTCCAATAGTCTATCGTTATATATATAAAAATGCGCAATATTTGTTTTAATTCTATACCTAGCCATTTCTCTATTATTACTTATGTTTTTTAAGGCTATAGAAATAATAGAAGCCATTCATAACTTTATTTATTATATTTTTATATATATAGTATATTATATATATATTATATTTATTATATTATATTATTATTAATAAATTTGCTTATTTTATTATTCCTTGTGAAATGTAATTATATTCCAAGCACGAAAGGTATTATCTTAAACCCAAGTGTTATTAGCAAAATGCATTACCTTAACTCCTCTTATCAAGTTAACCTTTGAAAGTGAACCTTAAGTAAGAATATAAACATTCCCTTTAATTTGCCAACTCATCCAAGTTCATTAGAAATGTATGAGACCCCAGTTAATGGCATCGACAAAAAAAGGGAATACATGCCAAGGATTCGCCTTAATTTTAAGCATTTCTGCTGCTACTCCAGCCAGAAAGTTTTTCTACATCAATGAGCGGGGGGCGCCAGGACACACACACATGTGTGCGGAGGCACAGCAGCACATATCCTCCCATATGTGCCTTCAGGACATATAAACAGATATATACGGCATGTGTAGATATATATATAGCGACTTGTGGGCGTATATGCTGTGGCCATATTACGCTCTAGCAAATCAGCTTACAACTTAAATTGAGGCACTTTCGTTTAGCTTCACTTTGCATGGTCGCTCCTTTTGCCGAAATATCCTTGAGTGGTTCTGGAGGCCCAGCCCAGGGGGGGTAAGGGACTACCCGCAGGATGCGGAGTTGAAAGGAAGCAAACAAACCGCCGTCGGTGGCACAATTTAGTTCCTCAGGGAAATGCTAAAGTTTTCCCCAGTTGTTGTTGCATTATTGCCTTTTTTCTTCCTTTTTTTTTTGGGCGGGGAGAACTTTTCACTTGCTCTATTTACCAGGATATTCCTGCTCATGTGTGTGTGTGTGTGTATACTTAGAAATAAATCAAGGGATTTTTGGGATTTCGGCTTTTTGCTTCGCTTCGTTACGTTTCGATTCGTTCATTGCTTTTCCTCAGCCGCTTTCCATCGCTTTTCCGACATGTGTGTGTGAGTGTGTGTGGCGGCTTAGCTCAGGTCTCTCCCAGCGGGGTATTAGTTTGGAAAATTGTTTAGACCGCCGCAGGCCTAAGCAACAACTTGTTGTGGTTTTTGTTGCTGCTGCGGTCAAAGCTGTTATACAAATACAATGCAATTACTGGCGCTTCTCGTTTCTTTCCAAAGAAATTTATACTTTCACAGGAAAACGGATGATTGGAGGTTCACAAATTTCCAAATTGATTGGTCGTACAGAAAAATGTTGGGAAACTTTTGTAAGCTCGTTAGGTCTTAGCCAGTGAACTAGAATGTACTTTATTAGATTTATTATAACTAAAAAATACAAATAAAGAAGAAGTAAATCCAACTATTTTACTATTACTTGTGCCAGTGCATTACACTAATTACTAGATACTGGCATTTTGGTTTGGATCGGATTTCGGTGCTTAGTGTTAATTAATGCAACATTCGCTGCGAGCTCTCCTCTTGGCTAATCAAGCGAAAAGCAAACAGAACCGGGCTGATCTGGCGATGCTGTGCATTATTGATAATTTGCTGTGTGTCAAGCCATGTCTAATTAGCGAGTGTGGGGCATGTAATGATGGGACATGTCTTTGATGTTCGCCGGCGCTCTGCCTTTGGCAAATGTGGTTAATTAAATGTGCTCGCACATTAGCGGGAGTATTTCAGGCATCTGCTCCTTGCGACATAATCAGATGTGAGTGAACAGGAAAATTACTTTTACGATTCGAACCACAAATGTGGCCGTTATCAAAGTGCAAAAATATAAAAGCGATATATGAAATGAATGAAAAACATTTTCATTTCAAAGAACATAATTGCAAGGGACATTTCCTGTGCTTTGAAGTGAAAAATGAGCGGCAAATGGAAATTGTATAAAATTCACAATGGATTTCTGACCCTCCTTCCTCCCCCCCCTATGCAATTACTATTACTGGCCCAAGGGCGTGGCCGCTATACATGTGCTTGAAATTGAAAACTAATTCGGGAAAATATTTAGCCACAATGGACTGTGGTTGTTGGCGTGCAAATTAATTAGCTGGTAATTAAATCCGTGCCTGAACCAAAGCATTCGTCTGGCGAAATAGTTGCAGAGGCAACACTGCGTATGCGTGATGTTTGAATATATGCATTACATGCTCCTTTGCCTGCACAAAGTGGCTCAGAAATGTATAGGATTTTAAATATCATCCATAAATGATATGAGAAACAATGGGAGAAACCTTAAACAATGTGTGAGAAGTTACAGCAATTAATTCCATTGCCTGAATTAATTAAAATAAACATTAATCAGCTTAATATGATGTATTGAGGTGCTTACAATATAATTATATTTAAAATATATTTAAATATATATTAGTAAAGCAAAGCTAATTTAACCAGTGAACCATTTAACGACTAATAAGTCTCAAGTGAATTCCATTTGTAATTCGATTAAAATGTTATTGTTTTGCTTCCCTGCTAAATGTAAGTATCTTCTCTGATATTTTTAATCATTCATAAATAATATGAGAAACAATGGGAGAAACTTTAAACAATAAGTGAGAGGTGGTAGCAATTAATTCCACTGCATGAATTAATTAAAATAAACATAAACCAGTTTAATATGATGCAGTGATGTGCTTACAATATTATTATATCTAAAATATATTTAAATATATATTAGTAAAGCAAAGCTAATTTAGCCAGTCTACCAGTATGCGTACAATATTATTATATTTAAAATATATTTAAATATATATTAGTAAAACAACGCTAATTTAGCCAGTAAACCATTTAACGATTAACGATTAACGATTAGTGAATTCCTTTTGTAATTCTATTAAAATGTTATTGTTTGCTCTGAAATTCTTATTAGGATCCCTTGCAAAATGTCAGTATCCTCTCTGATATCTTTATTGAAATTCCAGTGAAGTTTGGGATTGAGAAAAAAAGTTCTAATAAAGTCATATAATTCGGTCTTCCACACATATTGCTTCCCCGTTTGTATTTGCCCGTCATGGATATTAAAAACCCTCTCCCAAGTAGACGAAATCAAATTAAATGTGAATTTTTAGCTTTTGCCAGTTTCCAATACCCACAGATAAAAACGAAATGGAATAAATCAAATGTGTCCATGGCCAGTCCATTTGGCCAGAGCCGCCAAATGCTGTTCAAATCAAACGGACTGTCGGCCAGCATTTGACATTTAATTAAATAAGAGCCGCAGTTGGTTCGGGGAACCATCGCGTGGGCGCAGGAGCAGGAGGCCAGGAAGGATGGGTGAGTGCATAACTTTTCCACCTACATTTTGGAGCATGTTGCCCTTTGCGTTTTTTTCCTGTTTTTTTTTTGTTTATTTGCCCAACTTTTTTCATTTATTTGCCATGCTGGTCACAGCTGCGTGAGTGCGCACTTCCTTCGTAATATTTCCTTCTTTTCCCCTGGTTTTTCTCTCTGGCTGCTTGTGCTTTGTGACAGCTCATAAAATGTGAGCGACACGCATTAAAAGTGTATGCCTCTCAGGAAGGAGCGGAGGGACGAGGGTGTGCGTTGGATTTGACACTGAAGAATGGCCTTTGGGGCACACGGCTCCTGCTCCTGTTTTACCAGGACTCCCACTGCTGCTCCTGCTCCTGGAGCTGGTACTGGTGGTGGTCCTGGAGTGGGTGCTGCTGGCGGGGGCAATATTATGATGAGCCGGCAAAGAGCAATATGAAAATGAGGAAAAACATTGCACACTGGCGCCGCAGGCTGGCGAAAAAGGTCCTGGCCCCGTTAAGATATTTCTTAATAAGCAGAAAGCCTGGCCCAGAGAGTACACAGAGAATAATTGAGTATGCATCAAGAGTTCGGTCTGGAAATGCCATTTACAACCCATCAGAGTCGCTTAATTCGGCAGACAATATGATGGAGTGTCCTTAATTTAGAACTGGAAATAAATAAAATAAAGATAAGGAATGAAGAATACATAATCCTGTTGTTATATTAATTTTTAAAATTTTCCTTAATTTAGATCTGGTAAGAAATATAATGAAGACAAAGAATGAAGAATACATAATCCTGTTGTTACATTCATTTTTAAATTCTACCTTAATTTGGATCTGAAAAGAAATATAATGAAGACAAAGAATTAAGAATACATAATCCTGTTGTAAAATTCATATTTAAATTCTTCCTTAATTTAGAGCTGAAAATAAATAAAATGAAGATAAGGAATGAAGAATACATAATCCTGTTGTTACATTAATTTTTAAATTCTTCCTTAATTTAGATCTGGAAAGAAATATAATGAAGACAAAGAATGAAGAATACATAATCCCGTTTTTACATTCATTTGTAAATTCTTTTAAAATTTTAATTAAAGTTTAAGATTCGTTGAGTTAGATTTTTGTATAGAAAATGAAACTATTACATTTTTAGCTTGAGTTTCTGTTCCTCAGTGTATTAGTCGCCTTAAGGTCGGGGGCTAATGCTGCCTATAAAAGCGGATTGAACGCACTAAATAGTCCAGGCATTTATTTAATTGAAATCTGTGCGAGAGCCCATTAAATGTTTGCTCATTTATCACAGGCCCAAGCCGGAATATTAAATTTGCTCGGGATTATCCAAATGTTTATGCATATTACAACAAGGAAATGTCCCCCAAGGCGGATAAATATATGGGTAAAACTTTAAGTAATTGAATGGACACAGGAGTGTGAATTAAAGATGGTTTAACACAACAATTACCCGCCATTGTCGGAGTTAAGCTGCACTTTTTTTTCCACATTTTCCTTTTAATTATAGGCCCCATATCGGTCTGTACCCACTCATCCCGGCTTATCCTTCCAATTTCACCATGCGGACTTTATTTTATATTAATTATCGCGCTATTGAAAGACGGGATTTTTGGTGTTTTATTTTATTTCATTTATATATGTATTTGTCTGTTTCTTTTTATGTGTTGCCGTCCTAGCATGTCCTGGCAGCCATTTTGTGCGCAATTAAATTGCGTAAGCGTTTATTGCTCCCGGGCGTATATGGATTTTATTTGTGTATTATGCTTTCAACGTTTTTATTTTTAATTGGTTTCGTTGCTGTTGGATTTGTATTTTGTGTTTTTATTTCGGCCTCATAATGAGCCAGTTGCCATGCAGCATTAATGAGAGCTGCTCACACTCTTAATGAGAAGTAAAATCGCCCCACCCACCGGCGGAGAGCATGTTTTAAATGAAGTGTTGCTTCATTAAATATGAAAATTAATGCTATTTATTTTGATTAAATATTCATTTCGTTGCATTTCCTAAAAGTTACGCATTTGTCGGATGCACTCATGTATAAACAAATTATACATCATGCCGACAATCATTTATGAAGTTTGATTTGCTCACGCAAGCAGAAAGATATTTGCATTAATAAGATCAATGAGTTTTTTTATGCTAAATGATTTTTTTATTTGTATACAAAAAGTTTGTGCGAAATGGAAATATGTTTATACATTTTAAACATTTTTTTACACAGTCTAAAGGTGTTGAGAAAGTGAATAAATTAAGGAACTTTCCTTCAGTATTATATAGATTACTATAAGCAAAGTTATACTAATAGATGTCCTCTCTTAAAGCTATTATTCAAAAACCCTATATTTTCTGGTACGCATATATTATATAATAAAAGATAATAAAGATAAAGAAAGTATAGTTTCCCAAATACCCATTGAAATATATTTTTCAGAGTATTAAGAGTCCCTATAGCTCATACCTGGAAAGTGAATAAATTAAGGAACTTTCCATCAGTATTATATAGCTAACTGTAGGCAAAATTATAATAATATATTACCCACCTATAAAAACTTCTTACGAGCTATATTTTCGGGTACGCATATATTCTATAAAATAATGTAAAGTACAACTTCCCAAATACCCATTGATATATATTTTTCAGAGTATTAAGAGTCCCTATAGCTCATACCTGGCTTCCGCTCCCTTCATTCTGGTGTGTCATATTTGATGGGAAATTTATGCAAAAACTTCAAATGAACTAACTTTGTCATGTAAATTTTTTGTGCCCAGCCGAAAATGCCTTTTCACTTCCGTTGGCACATTAATCAAAAGCGAAGCCGATGCCCAAAACTCTTTACAAAAAAAAAAAGAATGAAATTTAAATCGCTTTAAGGCTCTGACCATTTCCAATTGAAATGGAAACTGCCAGGATGCCCATGCCAATGTGGAGGCTTCGATTTTACGAAGCGCGAAGCATTAAAAAGCGAACGAAAAGTGTCCTTTGACGGGTCACAAAGGACCACGGACGCAGTAAGTCCGATCCCCGGACCCAATCGAGTAAACCAAGCCCTATTAAGGCCCGCGGCTATATGGCTATATGTATCCGACAACTGTCACCAGTCCGATGTCCCCTCCCCACCCGACGGCACAATCCTTGCCCAATGCCAACCCCTTTATTGCTTTTTTATTTTTTGTAGATTCGAGCTGGTTGCAACCCCCGCCTGATTACCGAAATGCAAAACTAGATTTTGAAAAGGTGGCTTTCATGTTTATGTTTAAATTTAGATCTCCTCCCTCCCCCCTCGAGATAATAACAATAGAGAGATTCCGTTCTCGTTTTTTTCGGCAGCGGCTGGCCCTTTAATGCCGGAGTGCCCGGAGTGCCTCGGGTTGTTATAGTAACGCCGCCATTGTACTACACTCCATGTGCCGGAGTTGTGCTCTCAGTTGGTCCTGCAAATAATATGCTGATGCTGAGCTCGTCCTGAGGATGCTCCCTTCGTAGTTTGCCCTTAGCTGCAGAGATTCTGTTTCATGCATAAAACTATGACAGTGGGTAGGTACTGAGTTAATGAACACTTTAGCGGGAATATACATGTACATCCTAGCTTTGGTTGAAGCCATACAGCATTTACATAGAAAAAGTTTAATTAATTTAATTATTGCAGGTTTATTTTCTGTAGGTTCAACAAATTAAATCACTGAAAGGGAATTCTTTAAATATTAAATAAAAATTTACTTTAGGCTTAAAACTCACAAAGATCTTGATAAAAGTGTACTTTGGGCTTTATTCATTTTATATTTATAGTATTTAAAATATTCTTTAAATATTCTAGACATAATTTTGTCTAGATTTTAATTTCTGTTGGTTCAAAAAATTAATTAACATAAAGAGAATTGTTAAAATAAGTAGGATTTAAATAATAAATCAAAATTTACTTTAGGCCAAAAGCTCAAAAAGATCTTGACAAAAGTCAAGCTGCAGAGGCATCTAGTTTACTTTGGGCTTTATTTATTTTATATTTATAGTATTAAATATATTCTTTAAATATTCTAGACATAATATGGTTTTTAATCCAATTTAAATATTCTATTATATCCAAGTAAAACAAATTTAAAAATATTTAAATATAAAGATGTATTTAAATTTGTTAAAAATAATTGTATTTTATTTGTAATCATATTGTATTTTATATTAATTTTACCTGTTTGGTTTACTAATAATATTCCTTAATTTCTATCTTCTGGCTAACNTTATTTATATATTATATATATATATATTATTATTATTTATATAAATATATTACTTTTGACACCCACTGTCCCTAGGAATCTGTGGCAGGAATTCTTAAGGCTAATTAAATTCAGTTCATAGTCTCGTTATGCAATGCCTCCCGCCCGCCGTTTCCTATTTCTTCTTCAGCTTTCTCTCTTTTCAATATATTATTATGTATTCTGGTTAGTTGATATTTGAGGGCCTGGTTAAGTTTCAGCTGCAGCTTCTGCAAGCCTGGGAACCAGCCCAACTCCCCGCACTTCCACTCCGCATTCAACTGAGCTATGTCAGGGCCAGAAAATTCAATGGAAAAGGAAGAAAAATATTTAAAAGGTATTTCAGAGCAGAATACAAATACAATTGCTGCAAGGAGTGGAGAATACTTTGAGAGAAAATGTCCTTAAGTAAAGATTTATAGATTTTATTTCAGTTTTAAAGCTATTAAATTTTAAAGGAACTTTTACCTTAAGTTTTCAAGAAGTAATAACGAAAATATAGGTTGAAATATTTTTAAAATATCCTATAATGTTTACTAAGCTCAAATATATTTATTTATTGTTTAGTATTTCATAATATTATTATTATATTAATATTTCAATTAATTATTATACTTAATTTTTGCTTTTTTTTGAGTGCAGAGTCCAGTGGAGAGTGAGTATAACTGCAGGCCCAGACACATACTTCTGTGGGTCGTGGCCCTGGACCGAGAAGCCAGGGTCCTGGACCACCCACCACCCCAGCGCCCACCCGCCCACACACACCCCCTGCTGCTCCCCTCGTTGGCCACCCCCGCTGCTTCCCCCGCTGCTCCTCTCTGCTGTAATCACGTTGCTGCACAACGTCGACGTTTACTTTTTGACTGCCAGAGGCAATTGCTTTATTAAGAGTTTCTGCTCTACTTGATACGAGGCACCCATCCCGAAACACCACCCGGCAGCATCCCCCTGCCCTGGCCGGGGCCAACCCCTCGCACTTGCAGTACTGTGTGTGTGTGTACTGTGTGTGTGTATGCGGGTGTGTGCGTTGGTAAGGCTTAATCTTACTTAGTTAACTTTAAATTAAATCTTGATATTCACATATCGTTGCCTCGGCCCTGGCATGCCCTTTGTGATATCTCTTTGTGGGCGGCGGTGGTGGTGGTGGGGTGGCCTCGCAACATGGCGTTGTTTTAATGTGCACATGCCCTCGTGTGTGCTGGCTGTGTGTGAGTGTGTGTGAGTGTGTGTGTGATGCCAATTTTAATGCGGTCTCGTGTTCACCCTTCTCGGCCAAAAAAGCATCGGGGGCTCGGCCAACTCATGTTTTTGCCATCAGCCAGACAATTTCACATTTTACTTTATTTTATTTTTCACTTTTTCACAATACATGTGGGCATTATTAGTAGCACTGTGTGTTGTGTGTGTTGGCGAAGGGTTCTCGTCGGGCGGTAACCATAGAAATTTTATTTTAATATTTTTTTAATGAGCATGCTAAAAATTTAATACATTTTCCGTGCAGGCGGCGGTGTCTGTGTGCTTTTCCCCCATTTTTAGCTACACTTTCTTTGAATTCCAAAAAGGTATTTTGGAATTTTTCACCAGAATGGTATAAATAAATAGGAATTTAATTATCTCCGTCTGAATTCGAGATACATTCTTGTCTGCCTTACTTCCAAAATTATTTAGAACTGTGGAATTTTCACAGAATTACATTTAAATAAATAACAAGTACTGGAGTAATAGAAATTATTTATTTTTTAGAATGAAACCCAAACTCAAACCAACCATTTCTTGATGTTATCTCCCATTTTTTTCAAGAGTATCATACATTCAGTCTCCTAAAGTCGAGTTCGTTTCATTTCATTTTAATTTGTATTTTTGAGGTTTTGCATTTTTATTACATTCTCGTATTGCCAGCATATTTCCTATGTGCCTGTTCCCGTGTCTGTGTGGATTCGGGTCTGAGGTTTTTGGGGCTTCTGGTTAATGTAAAGTTTTGGCCTGGCAATTTTCGTTCACGGCGAGTTGGCATGTCAGTTATTTAATTTTTTAAAATTTTTTTGTAACCAATTTTTTGCCGAAAATTCAAAGCGAAGGGCAACCCAAAAGGGCAGAAAGGTATTAAGTGTGTTGTTGGAAAGTGAAGGTAATTATATATACAGTGGAGTGAAGAGTAAACTTTATGGTAATACTAATCATGCGAAATCATGCGCCACGTTTAAACAAAGGTTTTACTAATTTGGGAATATAAATATTGGTTTAAGTTGCTTTCAAAATCTACTTTGAAACTTTTGCTACCCCTTAAATATTATTTTAAATATTTTTTAAACAAGTTTCCATCGAAATCTAATCCTAGGAAACACTTAAACATAAAGATGATTGTTTTTTACCTGAGAAAGGAATATTATTTATTTCCCGGAATTATCAATTTAATTTTATTTTCACTTACTTTGAATGCTGTCAATAAAGTTGTTGAAATCGAGAGGGTCACAATTCCCGGATCTTTTGAGTGGCCTTTAATTGATTTATACGGCTTTTCCGTTCGCTTCTTTTTTTATCTTTTTTAGCTCTGCCAATTGGCTTCCTGATTTTTCCCATTTGCCTCCTTCCCTGCTGCCCCTCAAAATGTCAGTCGGCGATAGCGAATGCCTCAGTCGATTGTGCTAAGCTCGCTGGAGTCCTGTCAGACCAGGATATGTACGCTTGCAGCTTAATGCCAGCTCTAACATCTACCATCTAGCATCTAGGACATGCATTACGCTAAAACCATTTAATTGACACATCGGGGGCGGGGTTCTATATATATACGGGATATAGAGAAGTGGAAATGTAACACCTACGGCAGAACATTGTTAGCACTGACGGAGCGGAGCCCTCGTCTCGCTCCGGCTCACTTCTGCTTAATACCTTATTTTTTATTTTCGCCAGAAGTTGAAAGCAATTTCTTCAATGGCAGCAAATTTGTTGGCAACAATTTGAAACGCTCATTTGCTGAGGCATTCAGTGAACGCCTTTGAAGCGACTGCAAGTGAAAGCAGGGAAAAGCAGGAAAAAGTAAAGGAAAATGGGAAAGGGCCAACGAAGGGAAAGAACTAAAACTGCCGTGCTATATACTGAGAAAAAAAATCAATTCTATATGATAGATATTTGTTAAAAAATGATAACAAGAAGGATTTCTTAAGAATATTTTTATAACTTTCATTATTCCATTCTTTTTTTACCAGAGAGAATATGTTATAGGTCCGCATTTAAAACCTTATGATAGTTTATGTTTAAATAATCCATCCTTTAATCTATTTATAATTTTTATTAATAAAGTTTATGGTTCTATTTCAATTTTGTGACAAAACTTGGAAAGGTGTGTATAAAAATTATACCAATATTAAATTTATTACTAATATATCCCTTGAAAAATTGAAAAATTCAATTAATTTATCTTGATATATATAATAATCATTATTTCATTATTTTGTTACGAAAGATAATATGTTATAGCTCCTTATTCAAATCCTTTAATCTATTTTTAATTTTTAATTATAAAGTTTGTGGGTCTGTTTTAAAGTATATACAATATACAAAACTTGGAAAGGCTTACAACATAATAATGTGTGTGCAAAAATTATACTAATATTAAATTTATTACTAAAATATCCCTTAGTGTTTATATAAAATTACTATTAATAATTAATTTCATTAATTTATCTTGATAAGTCATTCATTTAAGAATTATTTTCTGTGTGGTAAAAGGTAATGCAATGGCAATTGGAATCGGAATGCGAGTGCCAGGGAGTTGGAGGATGAGGATGGTGCCTGGGAGTGGTTCGGGAATGGCTCACGTAGTAGATACATTGTGGCTCCCGGATAAAAACCCAACGCCCAACGCCCCGAGTGGGTGTGCAATTCCTTGTAAAAGTGCTCAATGAATCGAAATTAATTAGTAGGAGAAGCTATAGCAAACCAACAAAGCATAAAAAAACGCGAGGAAAAATGAAAATGAAAATGAAAGAGGACTCAAAATGAGCCGAGGCAGACAGTCGCAGGAAAGCTGCAACAATTTGTAACCTGAAGGAAACCGACTCCAAGCACAAATAACGAAGGACGAAAAATTAAGATTTCCTTTTTATTATAACCATTTTTTTTGTTATCCCCCCCGCCGTCCCACCCCACCGCACAACTTTCCTATTTCTTTTTCAAGTTGGCTTTTCTCGTTCTCGGTTTGGGTCTGGTTTGAGGACATTTTACACATTGCCAGCGCTTTGAAGTGTGGAAATTTAATTAAATTCAGCTGGCGAAGGACAAAAAAAGTGAGGGTAAAAAGAAATAAACTAGGCGAGAACACAATTTCCAGGGGGACAAGGGTGCTGCTGCGTGTGCTAGAAATTCGCACTTAATTAGAAATGCGATTACCGGGTCTTAGCTGCTGACTTGTGCACTCTTCTCCGGTTGGCACATTTTTTCCCTAAGTAAATTAAATTCTTCCGCCCCCTTGCCCATTTCGGAGGGAGCAGTTATCACACATAAATTTTGGCTCTAAAAAGTTCAAGAAATTTGGTATTAGCTGCTTATTAGGTGTTTTATTTTCAGGGAAGCAAATATATTAAAATGTTGGAAGTGCTTCGCTAGATGTCAGGTATTTTCCATAAAGGAATGAATATTTCTCTAAGAAACCAACAAAGTTAGTTAAAAATTCCATTTTTGATTTGATGTTTTCTATATTTAACGACTTACAAAATTTATTAAATACAATGATTGAACACTTTTAAATAAATCATTGCCAAAAGGCCCAGTGTATTCTGTAATTTATTTATTTAAGCTGAAGCTTTCAATTAACTAATAATTAATAATCTATATATCTATTTCTTGTGTCTTTATTTTTTTAATAACGAAATGAATAGTGCATACGTATTAAATTTCAAATATACTTTTAATTGGTTTATCAAAAACATGTCTGAAGTTTTCTCTTTTCCCATCAAATATAACATTTCAAAATTGTATATTTCTCCACCAGAGCCACTCCCATCAAAATATGTTCACCGCAACAATGCCATCCAGAAATGTGTTCCCAAAAGGAAACATTTTCCCCAAATGAACTCCAGAACTCCTATTTATTTGCATACTTTAACGAGATTTTCCCTGGCACTTGGCTAGTTTCAACTTTTTCAAAAAATAATTGTCTGTGAGTGTGTGTGTTGGTGTACAGACAACAACAATTATTGTCAATGGTTGGCCAACATCCTGCGTAGCATAAAAATTTCCAGCCGAGTGCCTTCGAGGACTTCCGCCTGGAAACTGTTATTGCTTTTATTCCAGCTTGTGGTATATCTTATCCAGGACTTTAAGGCGTAACAGTTTGCAGCCAGCAGCTGGTCGAGAAGGGCCAAAGTTATTCGGCAGCAATCTAAATTACTAATGCCACTAACTAGCGACGTCTGTTGGGCACTTCATATGCCCCTGGCCGGAGTTCAGGACTCGTTTCCTTGGCTCCTCCAGGACCCTTAGGCAATGGCCAAGAGGCACTTATTTTTATTAACTTTTTGGCAAGCAAGTGCGCTTGAAACTCACTCGTATTTCGGTATGTATGAATACAGTTGAGCTTACCTTACTTGAGAAAAATCTCATGAGTTCTTAGGAATGATATAAATATATAGAGTAAAGGATAAGATTAATATTGCTTATTATTATGTATAAATCAGTTGGTTTAGTAAGTTATAAAAATCCCATTCTACACAAGTTCTTACCTATGTAAGCTCCACTGTATGCTGCAGCTTTTTCTTGCACTTGTCCAGGAGAAATGTTAAATTCAAACAGTTTCCTTTAAACCGTATATGGAGCTCTATTGGACGATTCCTTACCTTTGATACCGCAAAAAGCAATATGTGTTTGTTTGCTAGTAGAAGATGGATTTCCCATTCTAGGAACATTTATGGCAAGTGGGAGGTTTCATATCGTTGATTTGGCAGTCAAAGTTGCCTCGGCAAGCAAAACGCAGGAGCAGCAAACTCAAATCGTGCCTCATATCGACGGAACTTTTTCTGCTGACTTGTCCCAAAAGTTACCTTACTGCCATCAGGCAACCTGAACTCTAATGGGCGCAGAAGAGGTGGAGGCTGCCTTCGGTTTAATACCGAATCGATGCATAGGTTTATCAAATTTTTAGAAAATATATAGAATTCCGGTTAAATATATATATTTTGATATATTATGAGTATAAAACTGCTGATAACACTGATAAATAGCATAGTATATAATATATAATATATATAGTAATATATATTACAAGTCTTAAAACTGCTGATAACACTGATGAATAGCATAGTTTATAACATATCTTAAAATATATCTTGAAATAAAATACTTGCTATACATTTTTAGCTTATATATCTGTTTATTATTTACCACACAAATAAATTCTTATAAAATAAGAATTCTTATAAAATTAAATCAAATTAAATATCATCTAAAGGAATGATACATATATTTATTATCAATATTCCGTTGAACTTAAAACATCCCTTTTACCTTTTGTAGTGTCAATCAATAGAAGTAATATTCATACAAAATATATATTTATTGAGTTAAAAATTATTTTATATTTTTTTTAGCTGACAAATTGAGGGTATTGAATGGACCATAAACCATCGCAGTGTTGGCCTGAAAACTACAGGCAGATAAAAGCCGAAAGCTCAGAGGAGCTGGTCCCCACTCGCATGCTCCCATTTGTGTATTTTCCACCGCCCACTCGGCGCTTCGACGACTGGCAAAAAGCTGAAATTGAAAACTCAAAGTACATGGAATGGTATTGCCATTATGGGCGCCACTGACATGCATATGTGCGGAAAATGTTTCGACTTTTTCCCCCCCGTATTTGAGCAGAAAAAGAGGATGCTTTGTGCGCAAAAGGCTAACAAACATTCAATTAAAGCACACTTTTGTGTATGGCGTAGCCGTTTTTCACACTGTCGCCGCTTTGCATGGTCAGCACTCTCTCAGTGAAAAAGCGTCCCTTTTTTAATACTTCAAACAAACAAAAAACAGTGGACAGTTTGAGCGCGAACGAAATGAATATTGCAAGTTTTTAAAAGGGTTGAAAGATTGAAAGTGGACTTGGAATCAATATTAAATGGGGTTTACTACAATTTTTAGCGGGCATATCTTTTGTAATAAATTTTAAATAAATATAATATTACGTTTGCCTTGCTCTTCACTTTTTGTTTCAGTATTATTTATTATTAAAATTTTATTAAATTATCTAAACTTTACTTTTATGAAATTTAAATGTACAAAAGGCATATCTTTCTCTGATCCACAATTTAAATTTATTTGGCTTTTGTATATTTGTTGATATAACTAACATAAATTTTGTAATAGATAAATAAATATAATATTACATTTGCCTTGCTCTTCAATTTTTTATTTGGCTTCTACACCTTTTTTTTACTTAAAATTATTTATAATAAAATGCTAAACTAGTTCCATAAAGTTTGTAATCAATTATGTTATTCCTATGGCATCTCTACCTTAGCATATTTTCTGTATTCTAAGGATTCAGTTTTAGGTTGTTTTTATTGTAATTTTTTTACCTGTAGTTCAGTGCAGTGTGTAATGGCTTCATTTAGCACACGTAAAAACTGGAAAGCCCGACTAGTTGGGAGTGAGGGCGCCCACTCATATGCGAGCACCTGTTCAGGGTCTCTAGCCTTAGAGCTCTTTGCTTTGTGTGCACAGGAAAAATGCATTCAATTTTAAACAGAATCAGAAACTATGTGGTGGATTTAGTATGTATGTATACAAACTGTATGTTTCAAGGGAAATTAATTATAAATTTAGAAGCAATACAACTTGAAATGGTAAAAATTCAAGTTGCTTTCTTAGAAGAGATGGAATTAAGTATACAGAACATTTTCTTCAAAGAAAGTGCGTTCCGGGAAGCCCAAGGAAAGGGCTTTTCACTTCAGATCCCTTTCCCTGGAACTGTCATGTCTATATGGCTATAGAGCTGTTTTGTTGTGACAACTTGAAGGGACAGATACTTTTTTGCTGTGTGGATTTGCCAGCTGGCTGCCTTGCTTTCTGTTTGTTGCCACTAATAGTTTTTCAGCTCGTAAAAGCTTTGTTGCCGCTGCGCCTTGGCTTGGCACTTCGATCTAAGTTGGCCAGGGACTTGAATCCGCTTGGCTTTGGGCTTTCCACGTTAGTTGCTCCTGTCTGCTGCCGGCTCCTTCGCATCCTCCAGATGCTTCTGTATCTGAGAGTCCGTAGCTGTATCTGTGTGCGGCTGCGGCTGCTTGTGTGCTCACCATGGCGGAAACTTGCCAGGCAATTTCCGCTTTAAGTACCATTAAATTCGTATTCGTTTTAATGAGCTCTCAACATGATGCCCCCCAGCTTCCCCTCACTGCTCAGACCGTCAGTCAGCCTCGTCTCCCTGGGCCATCGTTTTAATGACATTCGATTCGTGTGTCTATATCCCATGCTGTGTCCGCCTTTGTTTAGACAGCATGAGGCACTGTTTTGGCCTCAGCAACTCAAACAGGCAACGGCAACGGCATCCCTTTGCTTTACGACCACTTTGATGGGCCTTTCATTTTATTTCGTACAATTCTCGACCAGTCACCGGTGAAATCTGCTTAAGGTGCACGTCTGCGGGGTCCCCTTTGCTTTTTGGAGAGTGCACAGCCCAAAAACAAAATGAAATCGAATTTAGAACTTCAATTCTTTCAAAACGAAGGTTAAAATTAAATAAATAAAATTAATAAATAAATACTACAATTAATCAAGATTAAGGATTTATTTAGTATTTTAATTTGATGCTTTAGGTTAAAGTTATAAGACTTATATGTCTACATTCATATTAATAAAGATTTACTAACGTTAAAAAATTCCAGTCTTTACATTAGACATAGAGAAATATGACTGTGAATTGTGTGTATATTTTATATATTTATATATATTTTATATATATATTTATTATTTATTATATATTTTATAAATAATTATTATATATTTTTATAAATAATTATCAGAGCCAGATAAATTCAAACTCGCAAACCCATTATTTATTTTAAAGAATAGTGTATGGTTACCTTTCTTTTTGGGGGATTTATTGCTAAAAAATAATGATTTTCTGTCAGTGCACGCATAGGTAAGCCGCAAATCGATTGTAGCACCTGAGAACAGCGGGGCACAACCAATCGCTGTTGGTAAACTAATTAATTTTCATGTCGTTGCCGTGTCTTAACATTGCGCATACGCCGCGTTGCACATAATTACTTTGCTTCTCCTCGTAAAATACGCAATAAATAATTCAGGGCGCATGCCAAACTAAAAATAAAACAAAAGCAAAGGCAAACTTAAGATCCCATTGTAGGTAGAGCCCGGCAACAAAGAGCCATTTCGGTTCGTGTTTTTCGACTTATCGTGGCAAATGGATTATGCTGCAGCTCAAAGGAGGAGAGTCCTGTGGCCCCATTGGAAAGCTCCTTCTATTAGCGCCAGTAAAAGCAATTATTTAAGTGAAGCTTCGAGGCTACTGCTGAAAGTTAAGAGCTGCTTTTCCCGCTGCTGCTGATGCGGTTTGGCATTATCCTGCTGCGTTCCAGTTAAAGCTGTGAGTAAACGCTGGCAAAATAACAACTTTCCGCCTCCTCACCGGCATTGTACTCTCAGTTCGGTTCACTGTTGCTGTTAATGGCTTACCTGTGCGGATGCGGCCGGCGGAGGGACTTCGTTGTCAAATAGATTAGTTTTGCAATTTTTCAGCTCAACACTTTCCAGGAATTAAGTGGGCTGAACGAGGCGACAATAGGGCCTAAATGGATGTCCGAGGGAAACGGCCTAAGCCCTAAAATGCATTTAAGACCACTTTTGCATATTTGAATAAAGTTCTCGCTGCAAAAGGCTTTATTTTTTAATAAGTTAAGTCTGGTGAATAATATATGCATAGGAATATTTTAATCTTTTAGGAAATCTTTTGTAGAATTTTTTTGAATGAAAATAAACTCAGCCTGGCAATAATATGAAATTTAACCTTAAATTCATATATTGAAAATGTTGATTTATTTTTAAAGAAAGAGCTTTATATTCTCCTTAAATAACCATATGGCTCTCTGCCGTTTTTAGTAATCTTAAATTTGTTTAAGAATAATTATTCATCCACCCTTCAACTTTAGTCGGCATTTACATTCAGAGTCAGTGCCTTTCAGGTCACCCTTTGAATCGAGTGGAGGAGTTTACATTCAGGAGCATCGCATTTATATTCCTGGGACGCCATAGCATTGCTAACTATTTTCCTTTGAGTGCAAAATGCTGGAAATTGTCACATCAAATTGGACAAACTTTGAGCGGGCGAATGGCATTCACGTAGACACATTCACTCGGCAAATTAAATAAACACCTCTTTTGGCATTCACACAACGAAATGTGCAATTACATTACCTGCGACTAGTATTCGTGTGCTCGTGTTCGTGCTGGGCTGCTGGTGGGGAGGAGGAGTCCTGGTCGAGGATCCTGGCTGGGAAATTTCCATAACATTCAAGTCACCTGTCAGCCGAACGATTTGTCATATGCTGACATGCCAACTGTCGTTGTCAGGCTACGGAAGCGCGAAAGGTATCCTGTGGCAGGTGGAGGAGGGAAGGTATCCAGGAGTCAGAGCCACATTGTCTGGCATTTCCACTTTCCACTTGCCTTGGCACTTGTCAGGCCGCTTTATTAGCCACTTTCGACCAGTTCCAAGTTCCAAGTCTGCCAGGTTAGTCTTCCACTATTTCACCCCCCATGGAATTTGCAATTTTCCGTATTTCGCAGTGCTATTTGCTTCGCTCTCCTCTCTTATTTTCCGTTCATCAACTGTTTGTCATGTCAACTATGCACCCAACTCAAGACAACACTTAATTATGTTTTCTGTTTCTCGCAAAAGTTTCACCGGGAAAAGCAGAGTGGAGTGGAGGCCGAGAGCTAAAAGAAAAATTACTCCAAATGGCAAAATGATTCCGGCGCTGTTTTCTCCTTCGGTTGCTGCATCATAAATTATTGAAGTTGCCAGTCTGTCATAGCCATATAGTTTTATTTCCGTCTCTTTCAGTGCTCGCCTCATCCGTCTCTTTCCCTCTACCCTCTCTCTCTCTCTCTCTAGCTTCCTCTATTTATTTTCGGTCTCTGTCTCAGTTGCGGAGCTGGGAATTTAATTTGGCAGCAGGTGCCAAGTCGCGACCCCGTCTTTAAGCAAAGAGATTGTGGCCAAATAAAATGAAACTTTTCCACTTATTTTCGCCGCCACAAAAACGGACAAGAAAAGAAACTAATAAAATGTTTTTTGCGGTTGACACAACTGCACTTCTATGTACATACATATATTTTCAATTTCGCCCACTGCTGCTCTAAAATTTATTTTGTTTTCGCATAACTCGCAAATGCTTTCTCCCCGCTTTTTATTCTGTCCGCCACTCAATAAATAAGTAGCGTAAATAAACCCGCCTTTGCCTCCTTTTGGCCAACTTCTCGGCAAGGTAAAAACTTTCAGTTGGCAGCTTTGTCCCGTTTACATGACAATTTGACAGTTTATTAAGTTGCCTTTCCTTGTAAGGAGAGGGAGAGTTCCAACTTAATGGAAAACTTAGAGTGGCGTTTCCCACAGGACACTATTGAGTGGATTCGAGTGTCTGAGGGATATTTTGAAAGGCATTGATGGCAAATTAATTACTTCAAACGTCAAAACAAATTATTTACCATATTAAGAGTTGAATTAAGAGTTCTATTCATTTTGAAGGGGAAGATTTCTTATGGGCTCATATCATAATTGTATATTTAACCATTGCTCTCCAGTCCAGTACATTTATTTTACAATAATAACAATGCAATTAGTAATGAATAAAGACTCAACATTATAAAATAAACTTTAATGCAGGATCCAAATTATGTATTTATCCATAAAATGATGATAAATTCAAAATAGCTGCCTTCGTAGATATGAGATACTTCCTTGATGGCAAATTAATCACCATATTAAGAGTTGAATTAATAGTTCTATTCAAATTGAAGGAAGAGATTTTTTATGGGCTAATTAAAATCAGTTTATAGCAGCAATAAATCCGATGTCGTATCATAGTTGTATATTTAACCGTTGTTCTCCAGTCCAGTACATTTATTTTACAATAATAACAATGTAATTAGTAATGAATAAAGTCTCAACATTATAAAATAAAATTTAATGCAGGATCCAAATTATGTATTTATCCATAAAATGTTGATAAATTTAAAATAGCTGTCTTCGTAGGTTTGAGATACTTCCCCACTTGTTGGTCCATAAAAAAAGGGTATCCTTTTGGTTAACATAAAACCACGAAGACAGGGTGTCACTGTGGAACCACTTAACGCTTAAATGGAAATGATTTTGATGGGGCTTCTCCGCTACTTTCGCCGACTGATGGACCCATCGCCGATCATCCGATCGCGCTCATATCTGGTGGTCTGACGGCGGTAGGTGTGCTCCGCCTGCTGGGTGGAAGACCTGCGAATCCGCTCCACGTCCGGCTGAAGCTCCGTCTCCGGCTGATTCTCCCGCTCCTTGTCGCGATGGCGTTCGCGGATCTTCTCGTTCTCCTGCTCCCGGTCACGACGCAGTCGCTCCTTCTGCTGCTGCTGCAGCTGGGTCCAGTCGTATATGTAGTCGTAGTTATAGTTCAGGGAGCGGTACAGCATGCGGAATAGCTGGCGGAGATACTTGTGATCCGGGGGCTCCTTGAAGCGTAGATTGCGCACATACTTCATGAAGAGCGAGAACTCGGTGGGTAGTCCCCGGCAGAGAGTCTGGATCGAGATGCTGGTCTTCTTCTCCAGGATCTTTTCGTACTTCTGCTTCTTGTTGGCGGCCGTGATGCCCTGCCAGGGTAGCTTGCCCAGGTTGAAGTACATGACGCAGTAGCCCATGGACTCCATGTCATCCCGGCGGGACTGCTCCACGCCCATCTGGGCATTCATCGAGGCATAGCGGACGGTGCCGGTGAGGTTTCGATCCTTGCGATACGGGATGTGCTGATGCGTCTCGCTGTCCTTGTACTGCTTGGACAGGCCAAAGTCGATGAGATACAGCTGGCTGACGTTCTGGCCGAGTCCCATGAGGAAGTTATCCGGCTTGACATCCCGGTGAATGAACCCGGCCTCATGGACGACCTCCAGCCGGAGCAGCAGCTGGTCGGTCAGCATCAGCACGGTCTTCAGGGAGAAGCGGCGCTTGCACAGGTTGAAGAGCTCCTCCAGTGACGGCCCCAGGAGCTCAATCACCATGGCATTGTAGCGCTTCTCGGTGCCGAAGTGCAGCAGCTTGGGGAATCCCGGATGGAGGCGCAGCTGCTTGTACACCTTGGCCTCGTACATCAGCTGCGGGTACTTGGCGTCGCTGGCCTCCACCTTGATGGCCACCTCGGTGCCGTCCTTGATGCACAGTCCCAGATAGATGTCGCCGAAGGAGCCGGATCCAATGGCTCTGATTATCCGGTACTTGCCGCCGCACAGCTGGTTCTCCAGATTCAGCGACGTGTTCCGAACTTGGGCCGAGCTCTGTTGATTTTGGAGCAGCTTTGTGCCCTTCGGTTTCTCACTATTTCGATCCATTTCCGGTTTCCTTGGGAGACCTTCCTCAGAGGATATTTTGAACTAAATTTTGTACGTTTTATTTTGGCTTTTAAATGGGTCACTTTTTAACGAACCGATTTTTGTTTTAGGAGCATTTTGTTTTGGCTCTCGGACTTTCTATATTGTTGAAAAGCGGTGCCCTAAGACTGCCTGACTTTTCAGCCCTTCAGATTTTGACATACTAATCAGGGCCACCTTTGAAACACAAGTTCGAGCATGGGTAAGCTACTTATCTTTTCAAGAAGAAAATTTGTTATTTTAATAAACGGGAATTACACTCTATTTATTATTAAATATTGTTAAGAAAAAGTCTTGTCTTTGCAGCATTTATGGTCAAGTATTCCACAGCAATAAACCAATAAATAAATTCTAGTAAAGATATCATTAGCTTCCGTTGGTAGTTTAAGACTGATAATAGGCCCAAGTGCCTTTACAAGAGGGTCTCTCATTGGCATCCATCTATAGTAAGTGCATTTCACACACATATATTTCCTTTGACAAGAATTTATCTCTAGCAACAGTTGCCATGGATTATTTGAAAGTGAATACTGATATCGTTCACATAATATAGAGTGCCAGCGTGTAAGGTTTGGTTCCGAGTCTCAATCGGATTAGGGGAAGTTAATTAGCAAAACGAAACAAAGGCCTTAGCTTAGTATAAGATTATAATTCAAAATTGCATAACCTGGCATGGATGAGTTTATTTTCCTCTCTGCTGAAGATCTTTTGTTTCTTGGACTTGACTTGGTTCCGAGACTCGATACGATTACCTGAAAATTAATTAGAAAATCAAGACAAAGACCTACGTCTAGTATAGGGAGATATTTTGAGTTGCACAGTTTTGCATAATAAAGTCTATATTCAATGGGAGGGAGATCCTCATTCTAGCCGTCTAACATTGGTGCACTTAATATTAATTAGTTTCCATAGATGAGTCCTTATCTTGAGCTGCAGTTTGCGGGGTATCAATAGGTATCAATGAGTGTTCTCCAGAAACCTTTAAAAATTCACATTTTTTAGTCCAAAATACCTCAATTTTTTGGATAAGTCAGAGTTAAAAATAACCATAACTAAGCCAAAACTGCCTTAATTTTAATTCGGAAAGCTTTTCTGTGGTAGTTTTTAGTTGGTTATTAAATCTGCATATTGAGCTTAGAAATTAAAAGAAATATTTTTTTTTGCCAATTTTTAACAATTTTATGATGTAACCCCTTATAAAATTTTGAAAAATCGAAAAAAATTTGTTATCTTAGTTTTTCAATATTTTATTCTTAGGTAATTAAGATTTCAATTGCGAATCGGAATATATACGGCATTTGGCTGTCAATCCCTTATTGGCCATAATATGCTCTCAGGAAGACCTCAGAAAACCATTATTCCAGACACTCATATTTTTAGGACAAATCAGAGTTAAAAATATCCATAGCTAAGCCAAAACAGCCTCAATTTCAAATCGGATAGCATTTCTATGTTGGTTTTTATTACGTTAATTAATCTGCACATTAGTAAAGGTAATTTAAAAAAATATATTTTTGCTAATTTTTGACAATTTTAATGATGTAACCCCTTATAAAATTTTGAAAAATCGAAAAAAAATTGTTGTCTTAGTTTTTCAATATTTTATTATTAGGTAATTAAGATTTTAATGGCGAATCGAAAACTGTATGGCATTTGGCTGTCAATCTATTATTGGCCATAATATGCTCTCCAGAAGACATCAAATATTGGCATTATTGAGTCGACATTTTAACACCCAATTTTTTTGATAAATCAGAGTTAAAAATATCCATAACTTTGCCAAAACCGCCTTGATTTCGATTCGGAAAGCTTTTCTGTGGTAGTTTTTAGCTGGTTAATTAATCTGCATATTGAGTTTAGAAATTTAAAAAAATAAATTTGTTATCAATTTTTGACAATTTTAATGATGTAACCCCTTATAAAATTTTGAAAAATCGGTCAAAATTTTATTTCTCATTTTTCTTGGTATTTTATTGTTAAATAATTGGAATTTTAACGGCGAATCGAAAGATATACGACATTTGGCTATCATAATATTGTTGGCCATAATATGCTCTCCAGAAGACATCAAATATTCGCATTTTTTTCGACATTTTAATATCCAAATTTTTTGGACAATCCACACTAAAAAATTACCATAACTAAGCCAAAACTGCCTTAAATTCATTTCGGAAAGCTGTTCCATGTTGGTTTTTATTTGGTTAATTAACCTGCATACTTAGCTTGGACATAACAAAAAATAAATTTTTAGTCAATTTTTGACAATTTTAATGGTGTAACCCCTTATCAAATTTTGAAAAATCGACCAAATTTTTGTTCTCATTTTTTTAAAGAATTTTACTTTTAAATAATTAAGATTTTAACGGCGAATCGATAGATATACGACATTTGGCTATCATATCATTGTTGGCCATAATATGCTCTCCAGAAGACTTCAAATATACGAATTTTTGAGACTACTTGAAATAAAGAACAGATAAACAAATACGTTCAAACTTTCGGAAATATACATAAAATCAACACTTCCGTAAATGCTTATCCTGCATTCAACAGTTGAAAACGGAAATTAAATATTTAAAGTGGTTATGTAAAATGCAACATTTTATTGCGCCGCCATTATAATGGAAATGAGTTGCATATAAATATGAAATTAGATCATTAGCTTAGCAGTTTGCAATTTAAGTGAAGCCAGAGGGAGGGTAGGATAGGGGAAGGAGAGGAGTGAGTGAAAATTAAATGCTACTAAACGCAAATAAATAATGAACAGACACGCGCAAAATGGAGCATTTATAAAGCCGCTTAGAATCAACGTAATAATGCCCCTGATGACAATGACGATGACGATGATAATGATGATGGTGGTGTCTCCAAAGTGGTGGTGCTTGTGTGGGTACTGGGGAGTGCTTGTGTGTGAGAGTAATGACAAAGGACGCGGAGAACAAAGCAACTTCGCTGCAGGTGTGTGTGAGCAGGTGCATTAAATGCTATTACCGCTGCTCCTGCCATCCTGACTTAACCCATTCCCGTCCACCTCCACCACTGGCCAATGGCAACGGCAACGGCAACGACCATTGTTAATAATTTCGAGACAAAAGGCCACACTACAACAATAACTAAGCACGCATTAAGTAGTAAGTAAGTAGATGACAATGCCGGTAGCCCCCGGCCTTGGCGTGGCCCAAGATGAGTGGATGCTGTTCGGGGAGGATCGGGGAGGAATGGCCAGAGAAGTTAGTTACGTGCGCACAAAAGTGTCCCTCGTACTCGTACTCGTACTTTTGGCCAAAAGCATAGGAAGTAAACGTAAAAGCTGAGGCGAAGCAACACAAGTAGCAAGTAGCAAGTAGCAAGAAGCTGCTGCAAACGACGAAGACGTGGCAGCAAATAAAATAAAACAAATATAATGAGATTTCGTGCAACGAGCAGGGCAGCACCAAAGACACTGCAAAATAATGTCCAAGGTTTTAAATTAAGGAGCTTGAGCTATTTTAATTATTCAGAAAGGCTTCGTTGGAGGGGCTTTAATTGAAATTACCTTTTGGTAAATGTGGAGCTATATAGGGGGTATGAATTAGTAAATAAGTTTGTAGAATAAATAGTTGAACTAGATTTCTATTCATTTTGAATGAATTTCCACTTTAACACAATTTAACACAGTAAAACGTGCATAGATAATTATAAATAATAATAATCTAAAATTTAAATGAAATGAATCCCCTAATGCCATGGAATTAATTTATGTATTTAGTTCATATATAATCAATAATAATAAATAATAATAATCAATAGTTCAATAATAATGTAGTTTCAAGTCTATAGCTTTCAAGCGAGTGAATGACACAGAGATCAACGATATGTCTATATTACCGTTCTTCAAATCTCCTTATTGATCCACGCAATATGGATCGTAATGATAATCCCCCCTGACACAAGCACGGGACATTTCGCGCAGTGCACGCGGCGAGCAAAGTGGCGGCCAAACAAGCATAGCATACTTATCAGCGCCATGGCAGCGGAGCAGCAGAGCAGCAGAGCAAAGATGGCGGCGCCCGCTATCTTTGTCTGTCTAGTTTGTGAGTGTGCGAGCGTGTGCGTGTGCACGCGTGCATGTGTCCGCTGGTCCGCGAATACAACAACTAAATTTATTTTAGTTTTAACTATTTGCCTGGCACAAGCGACAAACGAAAAACGAGAAAGGAGAAAGGAGAGCCTCGAAAAGCCACGCCGAAAGTAATGCGAGGGACACTCTTCGAGGATCTGCAACTGTGTCTGTGCGAAAGTATTTGACATATACAAACAAAGCTCGACACACACACAAAACTATAGCTTTACATAGGCAGACACATTTTCACTTTTCACTTTTCACAAAACACAGTGCACAAAAGCCGGCAGAGGACAAAGGATATTATAAATTACATACCGAGCTCTCCCTGTTTTTTATCCCTTTATGTTTCCTTCAGCCTTGTCGCCCGTCCGTGTGTGTTTGAGTGTATTTGCGAGTGTTTGACTGTGTGTGTGTGTGTGGGAGGTGTGTGTAATTTGGTGTGTTATTGTTGCTGTTTCTGTTGCCGCTTTACACTAGTTTCAATTTTTTCCCCTCCCCTGCACCGCTCGTCGCCTTGTTATTATAATTTTAGCAGTTTATTTTCTTTTGCTATGCAAACTTAATTCCATTTCTCTGTTTATGTGCTTACACACTTATCCAACTTAAATATAGCTAAGTACAGGGTGACACTCATGGGCTTTGGGTCCATATTTATGATTTTAAAATATGAGATAAAGCGATATTAAAAGCTTAAAAGTTAAAAGAGCCTTGTAGCCTTAATTTCTTGTTATGTGTTTATTTATTTTTTAATGAAATTATAAATGCAAATAACCGCTTCCAAAATTTCTAAACTGTATTTATAATTTTATCAAAGATGCATTACTCCCGTATTGTTTATTAAGACACATGTAATTAAATGAATGATTTGAAATCAAAGGGTAGCTGTCCTTAAAATTTATTTAATGGGGATATATTATTGTTATAAATAAATTTGAATGTTTTAAATGGAAATATAATGTTTTCATTATTTTCAAATAAGTAAAAAGATAAATTCAATTTAAATATTTAGAGAAAGTCCAAAAAATTAAGTGAGCTTGTTCTGTGGTTTACTTAAAAAAGGTTCGTGTTTAGAAACACAACAGGACCTCTCTCTCGCTCATGATCCATAAAAAGCACCCTGTTTGTTGAGCAATCAAACAAGGGCAGCAGCGGCATCGTGAAGCACAAAAAAGTGGTTACCCCGCACAGTCAAAAGTCTGCTCGTCTGGACAGAGGGACATTATTGGACGGACATTATTGCTGCCGTTTGCGTCGCTGTCGGGGCTGCTGCCTCGGCCGCAGTCGCGGTCGCGGCTGCTGGAGCGGTCGCAGTAAGCGTCGCAGTCGATGTTGCCGCTGGCAGCGACTGTACCAAACGTAGTACGCAAACAACACACAGACACACCCAAGCCCAGAGAGCTTGATATGTACAGATGTATGTACATACAGATGGCGGCATATGGCAACATTCCACGAACTCACCCAACAACAACAGCAGCAACATAAGCAGCAATAACAACATAAGCAGCAATAATAAGAGCAACAAATGCGATGGCAGCAACAGCAACAGCAACAGAGTCTGCAAAATCAACAGTAGCAGAAGATGCTATAGCAAAAGCAACACAAGATCAACAGTAAAAGCAGCAGCATAAACAAAGGCAGAAGCTGCAACAGCAGCAGATTAACATTCTGCAAATACGAATGTAACTGGCAGCGAGATGAGAGTAAAAGCAGCAGCAACATTAACAATAAACAGTAACAGCAGCCACAACAGCCACATCTTCAATGCTGTAAGTTTCCTGTTGACAGCATATATTTCGTATCACATTTTCGGTAACCACCACCAAAAGAACACCCCTTGACGCCGCCACCCCACTGATTCCTCTCAGAAAATCTGTTTTTTTTTCTGGGTTCTAGTCCATGGAGTGGTGGGGTTGGTTTTTCATATCCCATCGGCAACAGACGCAGCCTCTGTCGGGACTATAAAAATGGATTTTTATTATGTTGCTGCTGCTTCTGCTTCTGCTTTTGCCTTTACCGCTGCTGTTGGCTTGTTGTTGCTGTTGCTGTTATCTCTGTTGGCAGAGTCTCTCTCACCTTGGAGTTTGTAGGTAAAAGCCAGAGCGAGAGAATACTCACAACAGCAGCTTCAGTTCTGCTGGCTGAACATGTACAAACATGCACAGCGAAAGCGCTCATTTTTGAGTTCTTTTTCTTTTTGGGGCCAAGCTTTGAGCAAAACTTTGCGTTTGAAGTTGCGGTTGCTGGAGAGGCTGTAATACGCTTTAGTGTCATTTTATGAATAAATTAAATAAGGAAGGAGGCTAAACTTATTGTGGAATTAAGAATAACTTCTTTAAATATTTACATATAGAGTTTGAGGTCACAACCCTACAATATGTATAAAAACTTTAATGAATTTCTATATTTATGGAAACAAAAATTGTAGGCCAATTAGATTCAAATAGAAATATATAGAATAAATATAAATAAATATATTTCTTAGGTTATTTTGGTTTTTCCTAATATAAACTTTTGCTAATGTATGACAGTTTAATCTCCTTTCCTTTCTACCCACTCAAAATCCTATAAAACCCATCAATAAATATTTAAAGAATCCTTGCTGGAACTGGGGGAATAGGGGGCTTAGTGATCATAAACTAATTTGCAAATCCTTTTCACTTTTTCGAGACTGCCATAACTCTGAGCCATCAAAAGTCAGAAGGGAGTTCTCTGTGAAAGTGATTCACTCGCGTGCAGCAGCGACTCATCCTGTGAGTCACTCGAAAGGAGCTTCCACTCGAACCGAAAGCCGGCAGCAACAGTCTGCTTGTGTATATAAATATGTATAAGTGAGAGGCCAGCATCAGGCTGGGTATATAAGTAACTATGTAATAAAGAGGACCAGGCCCAGGCCCAGGACGAGGCCCAGAGCAGGAGCAGAAGCAGGGTGGCTTGGCAGTGCCGCCACCCCTCGAAAAGCAGGACACTATTGGGATTAAGTCTGGCTGTGTGAGTGTGCTGTTCTCGCAGGATGCTGTGCCTGTGCCTGTGAGTGTATTTTGTATTATTTTGTTTTTGCCTTTTGCCATTTTGTACATAAATCACGAGCAGCAGCAGCAGCAGCAGAGGCAGAGGCAGCAGCAGCGAGCTGAGAGCCGAGGATGCTGCGCAGCTGCTGCGCTGCTCTGCTGCTCCGCTGCTCGGCTCGGCTCTGGGTGTCCCTGTGTGTGTGAGTGTATGCTGCGAGCATCCTGCGAGTCAGCGAGTCTGCGAGCCAGCCAGCGTGCGAGTGTGAGTGTGCCGCCATTTGGAATTTTTCGAAATTGGGGTTCGCTACAACAAACGCATTTCGTAGTAGACGTTTAGGCGTCAACTAGTGCGCTTGGTGCTGCGCTTACACGTAAACACGCTCATCAGCCGAGGAGAACGCTGGCTCTCCACCTGAAACAGAGTCCCAATCAGGCTCCGTTTCAGAATCAGGCTGAGGCCCAAGTCCTGGCAGGACTCCCCACCTCGACCAACTAACACACAGAGACGGAGGAATCACATACAAAAGCTCTAACAGACAGAAACCATAAACCATATATCTTTGGCTAAACTTAACCCAAATCGGACGGAACTAGACGGTACGCCTTACTCCAATTTCTCGCACCTTCCCGACAGTCACACTATTTTTTAAGAAAGCCAACCCAGCTAGCAACGAGGAAACCAAACGAAACGAAACGAAACGAAAAGTGAAATGCTGTGCCAAAAATGAAACATAAATTGATATAAAAGTGTCGAAGGCCGAAAATGCCGAATCGAAAATGGAAATGGCCAAAAGCTCTCTCATAAATGATTAAATCAGTAATTGATTTTAATGCCGTATTTGGAAAGTGCGCGTTACGTTAAATATTTCCATGGGTATGTACTTGATGTTGTAATGGAATATACGTCTATATGTCATGCAAATTCTTTGGTGTTCTTTGATGTCAATGTCGTTGTTGTCATTTTCGTTATTGTCGTTGTTCTTATGTCTCAAAGTCGCAGATTAACAAAGTAACATTAACCACGATATTTAATAATAATGATGACATTTCAATGTATTGAGTAAGTACGATAAATATTTTATTTATTATAAAAACGGAGAAGATGGAGACCTTTAATTTGAGATGATATAAAAAATGGTATTAAAATGTATTTAGGTTTCTTAAATCTTTATAGAAAACTGGAATGAAGCTAGGAATAAGAATGGTTGAATTAAAATAGGATAGGATTAAGAATTAAATATATTCAAAAATCGGAGTTCTTCACATTTTTATTTAATGAATATGGTTCTGTTAAATTAAGAGACTTAAACATATATATATTTTTAATTACAATAGCTTTTCTTTCACGTTAGTTAATGCAGAAATAGAAAGTACTCTCTTAAGATTTCCTTACACTTGGCAGTCTATATTATATCTTATAAAATCATCTAAAAAACACGCTATAGAAGACTCTATTGACCCAATGAAAAAGTTAGGAGAGCACACCCAATTATGTGTTGAAAATACAAATCAAAAGCAGAGCAAGCACAGGGTCCAGAGAAAACAGAAACCGAAAAGTGCAAACAGAAAAGTTTCAACGAGCTGAATTTGTACAACTCATCAAATATTCCTTAGCCGGGGCCTGTGTGTGGGCGTCTGTTGAGAGTACAGGACCGGCAAGGACAGCACAGGACACACCGAGATCGGCAATGCCGAGTGGGGCGTCGGAGGAGCCTGGCTGCCTGGCTGCCTGGCGGGCAGCCTGTCGTAAAATCGAGTTCATCGTGAATTCGAAACGAGAAGCCGCAAACGACAGGCAACCCTGCGAATCTCAAGCACTCGCAGGATGCCAGCAATCCTCACACAGCCTCGTACACTCACTCACACACACAAAGGCACACACACACACACACACACACACATACTGAGAATCGCACAGGCGAGTGTCATGCGTCGTACGCGATGTCAAGGACCGCACCCAAAAAACTTTTTTCTCGCAACGCGAATTTCTGACGAGCTCTGAGCTCTGATGGACGGATGGATGGGTTCTGGGTCTCTGAGTTTTGGGTGCTCGCCCTCTCGACTCTCGATGATTTGTATGGGCAACTCCGCCTCGAATAAACACTGAGCGAAAATATAGTTAGTTGTATAAAAATATGGAATTAGAAATCCTGAAATATAGTATGAAAATTGTGGTGCCTGTTAAATGGATTATGGGTTTGATTTTGAATTAGAGATTGTCTGCGTAATTCATTCATCATTTGAAAAGTCTGCATATCAAAATACAGAATAAACTTCAGGCTTTGTGTTAAAAATAAATATAAATAAAATTCAGTTGATTTTAGTTGAGGTCCTTATTAGCATCAGTAGTTTCTCTATTTTATTGTATTCTAAAGAAAATTACGTAGCTATTAAATTGGAATAGAATTGCAGAAATTCTAGTTATATATTGCATTGTTATTTCAATTTATAACTTTATTCCTTAATTAAAAAACTGATGCAAAAATGCACGAAATATTTTTTTCTCAATTTCTAAATCAGAAAACTCTTAAACTAGTTTTAGTTTGGTACCATAAGTTTATCAGAATGTTTAATTTAAATAGAAATAGATCACAGTGCATATAATCAAAAGGGTCCTTTTAATGAATTGACTTTATTGATTAATATTTTTTACAATCTCTGAAATATTTTTAAGATTTAGCTAATATTTTATTGATTTTAAGGAAGCTAAACAAGGTTCAAATTTATTTAATTTTCTTCCTCGATCCAAAGTTACTCAAAATAAATTTTTTTAACTAACCTAGCATCAATTCTAACCTTGAGAAATACTTTTGTAGAAAACAGATTCGATTTTCAGTTTGTTAAAATTATTCTTGTATTTCTTAGTGTACGATATGTACTCGAACATATGCGAGCATTTATGGCAGGTTAAACTTGGCGAAGTGCGCCAGCGGAAGGAAATGGCATTTTTATGTGTCTCCTAGCCTTCGTCTCCTTCGAGCCAAAGGACCTTTTGCTCTGCACAAAACAGAAAAAAAGTGGAATAGTGAAACGTGCTTTGCATAAAATGCGAGACGAGCTGCCCGTGTTTTATTATCCCGCGCACACAAACAACTTGATTCAGTCGGTTCAGCCTTCGTTATCTCTCACGCTTGGCTGGCATAAAAATTGTTGGCTGCGTTTTTTGCACGTATTTTGTGCAGTTGTTTTTTTTTGTCCTAGGAGCGGGTTTATGCTTTATAACGCTACCCACCATTCCGGGTTCATTCGCGTTGCTTTTTTCCTTTCCTGATTTTTTGGTTGCCGGCACTTGTTAGGTTCTTGCTTTGTGCGTACGGCAAATGGCTTTCATGCACTTTTTGTCAGGTAGAAAATAGTTTCATTCAGTCCGCTTTTAGCAAAAAGTTTCTGAAGTTTTTCCTGCCTGGATTTTCCCCTTTTTTGGTGAGCTTAATGTCCTGCAGGGGGTCGGTAAATTGGATTGCGGTTTATGTTGCGTTTGAAGGAGTAAACTTCAAGGGGTTAACTAAGGTGATCGTATTAAAGGAGTACATAACATAATGATCTAAGTAATATGTCGATTTTTTCGGCTGGAAAATTAGTTATAAATATGGTAGGTTAATATTTAAAAACCGTAAAATTCTAATTTATAATAAATTATTATTAAAGTGCTTAAATAAACATTTTAGAAATGAAGTGAAATATATAGACTAAAATATGTTTTCTATTTAAATAAATTTCCTATATGCTGATCTAATTTTTATCTTCCTTCATCCTGTAAGAAATTCTCCTGCTTAAGCTTGAATTTAAGACCATTAGCTAAGCCAGACAAATTTTTATACTTACTCCCAAAGCAAACAGTTTTCGCTTGAACTATATAGTCAAGAAAATAATCTATAAAAAAGATATGACGACGACCTCTGGCACTTTCATCTTCTCTGGTTTGCAAACAAGCTGCCTGGCATGTGAACGTCCTTTCCTTTTAGTCATTGCTCCTCTGGGTGTCCTGCTTCTGTCTGAGGCAATAAAAGGATAAAAGCGAGAAGCTTGCCAGGACACGAGGCAGAAGCGAAACCATTGACATTAAAATCATGCATAAGTGCTCATATGGCAGCAATGCGACAGCGAAGACAGCAACATCCACGGCAACTACAACAAAGCCGCCTAATTGTGAGGCATTCAAATAGAGTGACAGTGGGACAGACAGACAGACAGACAGACAGGCAGACAGACAGTGGGACAGTTTATGAAAAGACTGCCATAAGAAAATTCTCGCCTTGAGTCTTTGTAATTTAAAAAACCATAGAATAAAAAGGCATGGAAATTTCAACGGTGTCAAAGCAATGCTTAAAGCGATGAAATTGGAATAATCGAATCTAAAATGTTTATTACACAGAAGAGAAAATTATTTTCCTTAATAAAATGTGGGTTAAAAGTTAAAAAGATGTTTTTTAATCAGAAGATCAAATAATTTTCTATGATAAAATTTAGGTTAGGTCTTTAAATTATAATCTTAAACAGATTTAAGTTTCGACATAAAAACTCTAATTTATTTTGAATAGAATATATATCAAATAAAATAACCAGTTTACATACCGATCTTAAAATATTCTAGGTTGTTCATTGAAGATATTATTTAGCATTTGGAATATAAACCCACTAATATTTAGCTTGAATTATAATAATATCGTATTTTAAATATTTTAGCAACTCTGGGAAATATAGTAAAAAAATATATTACTTATTGCCCTCTATGAAATAAATAGTTATTAATGCTGAAGACTTTGTAGGATATTATTAATTGAGGTTGAGACATTTCATGAATATAGGTTTCTAGCATGGATAAACCTAAAAAATAAACAAAAACTATTTGAGACTCACCAGAAACTAACCAAATCTTACATAATTTATTATTATAAATTATTATACACAATGTAATCACATTTTCCCGCTCTGTAATAACGCCATTACATGTTCAGATTTTATTTTTGTATCTCTTGGCCAATGAAGCGAATTCTAGGGCGGCTGGCAATCGATAAAAGACAAAAAAAATATGAAACGATGCTGACAGACGAGGCGATATTTAAATAGCTACAGGATGACATACGAACCGAATCAATATGGCCAAGGCTGCTGGCAGTTTGTCAGCTGTTTCAGTTCCCATTCATTGGCAGGACGGCAGCTGGCCGGCTATTTTTCCACAGTGAACAGCTGATTTCATGCAATTTTCATTGTTGCCGCCTTGGGCGCCAAATGCAATGCACGGAAAACAGGACGCAGCTCGCTCGAGGGGCAGAGCAGATTTCCCTCCCTATTGTCCTGCCTGGTGCCTGGTGCAAATGTGTGTCACGGGCCACGAGTCCCCGTATCCCTGCAGCCTCTATTCAGGCTATACTCTCCCAACGATCAGCTGCTGCAGGACAACAATGCAGGACACACAATGCCTCAGATTTTCCATCCCATCCCCCTCTTCTGGCCTGCCGCTCAGCAATTTTCCTCCGTTTTGTGAATTTTCCAGATGCAGGCCGCCTTTTTTTAGGACCCTGTGACTGATTCGCCGCTCCTGTGAGAACGTGAGTGTGTGCGATTGAAAGGATATTGATCGGAAAAGCGATTGCACTTTGATTTATGAGTTGCTAATATGACTAGACTTATGCTTGGCTGAGTTCTAAAGGGTTTTATTTAAAGTTACAATATTTGTTACCATAATTAGTCACGTCAAGAAATAGATTGTTAAAAAAGTTGTTAAATCAAAACCATCGAATTGCTTTTTAGATATTTATTAAGTGAAAGCGAGGTAGTTATCTTACTCTGATTAGATTCGATTATTTTAGAATTTTTTACAGACGTGAATAATAAATTAATACACATTATTTTGGTTACAAGATAAATTAAATCATTACATCGAATTTAAATGTTTTATATTGCGACAAATAATGCAATATTTATTATTATTATATTTTTATTAAACACATCTTAAAAATATCCTTTTGATGTCATTCCAGTGTAATTTTAATTATATTTATAATATTATAGATAACAATAAGAAGGGAGTCTTACGAAATAAAATTAAGAATTTTTTTTAAAAGGGAGGAAATCTTAATAATATAATAATTTAAACATTAGCTTTGTTAAGAGGGATTTTTGGTTATAGAAAAGAAATTGATATCATCAAAGTAATCTTATATGAATGCATATTATTACCTTTTTATTACTCAAAGCACAAGCTTAAATTCCATTTAATTCCTCACCCAACAATTTAGCTTTATCAGGATCCAACAATCGCCACAATGACTCAATGGGAGGACGACAAAATGCGACAGTAAACACATAAGGATCTCGATCGGGAGCTCATTCACCTCTTCGGATGCACAGCTGCCACCCTTAGAGGTGAGGAGTAAATCACGGTACGTATTCAATGGGCTGACGGGCGCATAAACAGGATATAAAAGTGCAGTGCCATTAAAAAAAATATATATGAAACGCAAACGGATACACAAGGCAACTCCGATTCAGATACGCATACAGAGGCACATAATCGTAGAATCGGCAAGGATAACAATGATATGTGAATGGAACGCACGGGCAGCTGGTCCCGACAGGATAACCCGAGCCCGAACCCGAGCCGAAACCGGATTTTGGAAGTAGCTCAGGGAGAGAGCGAGTTGGGGACCATTCCACTCGCTCACAAACCCTCTATTTCCCTTTCGCCCTGTGATCTTCCTGAAAAAATCTCCGTGAGCCTGATCCTGCCGCTGCCGGCGATCATCCCCTAAATCGCATCCCGATCGTGAGTACTTAAGGCCCGTCTCGGCATCGGAGTTTTGTATCGCAGCACATTCGCCAATTCGGGCAGTTCGATCGCGTCCTTCGTAGGGAGCGGTTCTCCCAGTCGACTCCCGGGTCCTTCGCCTCATAAAAGTGTTAAGAAACTCAGCAGAATAAGAATAATAATACAAATAAAACTCCTGAGAACGAGAGAGTTCAAACCGGTTCGGTTTTCGGTTTCACTTTCGATTGATGACCTCATGCAGTGCCGTTTCCTCAAGGATATTCCTGCCCTTGGATATTTCCCTAGCTTCCTCATCTTTATTTGGCTCAGCATTATGCAATGACGATGACTGAACACTAAAGTGTATATTTGGTACTGTTTTCTCCTGGTGTCCACTGTAGGCCTATATGTATTTCGACCATAAGGCACGCGGTGAATGCCAAGAGCGAACGCAATTCTACTGTTTACTCAAAAACAAAACAAAATCAGTTGAAAGTGTTTTAAAATTAAAAAAATAATTTCAAAGATGGAATCAGTCTAAAATGTTAACAAGTTTATAGCTCAATATCCAAATTAAATTATTTATAGAACAAAGTTTATATTTTAATGAAACTAAATGGCAAAAGGTTGAGTTATAGATTTAATTTATTAGATCGGCTACATAGGCCTAGAGTCTGCTTTTTGGAGAAAACGGAAATATATTCTATCCAGAGTAATACATATTTAATTGAAACAATTTTCTTGATAAATTCATAAAAAATTAGATTTTACATTTAAGGCCTTACGATATTTTTTTATCCAATTTGTACATTCTTTGGAATAGATATAGATATCTTGCCAATAGAAATTATTTGTAAAAAAATTAGTAAAATATTAGTAATTGGTTTACTAAGCATAAAAATAATACATCAGTCTCTACAATATTGTTACTAGGAAGAAGTGGATTTATTTAATTTTTAATCCCCTATAATATCGCATATTGAAGCTGTTTAATGTGTTCATTAATTAGTATTAGTTCTTTATGGTAGTAGTAGAGACAAACAAATGTTCATACTCCTTGAAATGGATTTAAAAATAGAAACAAGCTTATAGTATAATTTTATATATTTTAGGACGCATCAGATTTTATTAAACAAATAGGAGACTTGAGAAAATGCTCCTCTTTCATTGCACAATTTTAATAATTTTCCTAGCTTGATATTTATGAAATTCATTCCATTCTCGTTTTCTTTTTTTCTGTTGGTAAGAGCTGTGCAGAATAATTTATGAAAAAGTCTTGAAGACAATCAGCCGAGTGTGAATAATTTGACAAAGTTAAGTAATAAGAAATGCGTCTCGGAAAGATAAAATCTCCATAGCAAAGCCTTGAGCCTTTCTCCGCTGCTCTGGGATTCTTATTATATTCCGCTGGCATAACTTGGTGGATGGCATCTAAAAAATGTCAATAAACTCAGCCAGGCGGAGCCAGGGGGAGCGGGATTATAATTTCTTTAGCGGAAATTAATTTAACGTCAGCTACATGCAAGAGCCGTTGCACAAATATGCATTAGATGGGGCTTAGCGACAGGACGAAGCGGATGGAAATCTACGACCGCGCAAGGACAACGTCAGGTGAAAGAGGGCGTGGCACCTCCTGTCCCAGCATAAAGTGAATGGGGCTGTCAGCCTCCTCCACGTTGACAAAGGAGCGAAGGAGCAAAGTTGGTAAGTAGCGAATTTGCAATATTTTGTTGGAGGGCTTTCTTAACTTAAAGGACACAAAGGCTAGGGCAGGCAAAAATGTAATAGGACATATTTTACCCGGAGAAACTCTCTGCTTCAGGAATGCTAAAATTACAAACAGGAAAAATACTGATTATGAAAAATGTGGAGCTAAATGCAGCATGCTTGCTGCGGGGCCGGGATTTAGTGGGTGAGTTTGGCAGTGAATTTGGGTGTGTGCCGGGGGTGCCAAACAAGGACCTTACTTAGTTACACACACGAGGGCCACACCCATACTCACTCGCTCATATGTTCACTATGTGCACACACACGCGTGCAAATACAGATCCCTGCAATTTGCTCACTTCTTTTTGTACTTTTTCGTGCGCTTTTCTACGCGTTTTTCAGCTCTGCGAGTCGTTGCATAATTACACTGATCAAAATACCCTATCAAAATTAAGGGGTTTGTTACGATATCATGTGTCAAAAGATTTTAAATTTTCAGAAATGTGTAATATTAAAGTTTAATGTCTAATATAACTTTAATTACTGTTCTGTACTTTTAGTTATGATATAGTATAGTATCTAAAATAATCCAGGCTTTCCAATTAGTTTGGTACTGCAGGTAAATACAATGTAATTGCTTAGCTGCCTTGATACTTATTTATTTATATATTTATATGGATATTTTCCTTTGGTTGCATCATTATCTTAGTTTGAATGAAAATAATTCATTTTGATTCATTTAACATAACAGCATATTGCATTTAAGCCCTTATATGTGCTGCAAATCATGTGAGTTAGATGCTCTTCTATTATTATTTAATATTACTATTAATAAATATTGAAGAAATATTTTATTTTAATAATAATGTAGATATGGGATTTTAAACTGATATTATCTAGACGAACTACATTTACTTGCTTAAAGATTTCACACAATGTATATAATTTATTTCAACTTTAGGTAAAGTACAATGATGTAGCTCTCTTTGTGAAAAACTATTTAAAATACATGCACTACTCTAGGCAAACAAATTATAATATACCATATAAGATATTCTTCTTAATGAATAGAGTTTTTCGCTAATGAACAACTGAATACGAAATGAACAATTAATAGTCATTTGAAAGTAATTTAAAAGGTGTTTTAAATAATTACATAGTCAATCTTAATTTACTGAGAAGAAAAGGAAATCCGAAGGCTCTTGTTGGCATATAATTATTTTAAAAATAAACTGAAACTTCTATTTACAAAATTCAGTTACAAAATATATTTGAATTTTTATGTAAGCATACAATTTGATTTAAAATAACAGGAGCTTGCCAAACGTTTTTAAGTCCTCTGATTTACCAAATCATTGTTTAGAAAAGGTATAATAATTTAAATAAGATAAATAAAATTAAGCTAAATATATTAAAGATATTTTGTTAAAATAAAAAAATGTCTTCTATAGCACAGGGAGATATCTGAAGTTTCATATGCATTTGAAACAATTACTCTATGTGTAAATTTAAATTAAAAAAAAAAAACTAATTGGTTATAAATGGTTATAAATAACAATTTAATGGTAATACTTTTTTTATTTAAAAATATTTTAAAATTATTAACCAGACGACTCAAAGGATAAATAGTTTGCTAGATACTTCACTTATATGTTTTTATTCAGTCCCTTTTTTTTCAGTGCCTTTATTTACACTCACACAGATTCAAATGCACCCATACATTTATGCATGCCTGCCAGAGGGACTTCCACTGGCATCCTTGCTGTTGTTGATTTTCTTTGGGCCTTACCGCTTTGGCATGCAAATGTGCCAGCATGAAAATGAAGGCGCGGAGGCTGCTGGGTGTTCAGTGCTCCTCTCTCTATTTGCAGAGCCGGGCCGTGGCTCCTTTCCGCTCCTTTTCGCAGGACTCGCAGCTGAGCTGAGCAGTCGGGCGTGTGCGTTCCATTTCGCATATGCATAAAATGTTGGAGCCGAGCATTCGGGGGCCTGGTTGGGTCCAATGTTTTTGTTCTGTTTGTTTTTGGGCCCCGGGCAACTCGACTCGGTCCTTTGTGCCTGATGGGGTCCTGTGGGGACTCTAGCTTATGCTGCGCCTTATGGGTTTCCACTTTTCGGGTTGCGAAAACTTAATAACTGTTCAATGCAGATTACTTGCCAGCATTTGGAAGGAGTGGATCCTTCAAGGCTGTGACGTGATTACTGTGTGTACCCTGGAAATCGATTAAATTGCACGCAAGGGGTAACTGGCTTTGGGCGTTTTGCCATTGAGCTGATTCAATTTGAATAAAGGGTATATAAAACTTGGGTACTTATGTAAATCCTTGGCAGAGTGCAAGCCATTCGCTGGCATAGTAATTTGGAAGATTTTTATCAATTTTGAAGCTATAGTTCATAAGTTTTCACATTTTGTAAGTTACTATAAGTGCTTCCTTACAAAGTTTCTTAGCTGAAAATTTTGTATTATTATATATTAATAGGAGTTTTATAAGTGAAGTTTGGATTAAAGGAATTTTTATAAAATTGTGAATATAAATAGGTTATATTATTTATTTATTTACTGTGATGGAGTTGAAGTTGCTCTTCAAAGTTTCAAAGAATATTATACATTTCAAATTAAACAGGTATATACAAAGAATGTATTATGGTATAAATTTAAAACTATTTTACATAATATTTTAGTATAGCTTTTATTTAACTTGAAGCTAACAATAGTACTAAATATCTTTCTATTCTGGTTTGATATTTAATTGCTACTGTTGCTGAATTATTATATTTTAAATGTAAAATGTTATAATTTCAAAACTATTTTATAATAATATTTTAGTACAGCTTTTATTTAACTTGAAGCTAAAAATAGTACCAAATATCTTTCTATTCTGTTATTTCTGTTATTTTCTATTAATGATATACGAGCTATATAAGTTTGCTGACTATATTTATTAACATTTTAACTGCTCCAATTACACTTAATTATATTAAAAAGACATTTCCCATATAAACTCCAAATCTTTAATCAAATCAAAACTTCCAAAACAATTGCAAGGGATACAAAGTCTTCAAGTTGCACTTATAACATTTTCGACAGGCAACTTTGAAGGCTTCCCAGCTCATTTCCATTTGTACATAACCCTTAATCCTCCCAAGCCGCCCCGTGGCCCCGAAGCAGCCGCATTTTGATTGGCATTTGCATAAGCAGTTCAATGCATTTCCACCGAAGGGTAGAAAGGATGATGGGCCAGGATCAGGCTCCGTCCTCGAGTGGAGTGCAACCGCCAATGGCATCCGGGAGCATATGTGCAGGGCAGTGTTTGCTTAGTCCTGGTATCCTTGCACAGCCCACATCCCACATAGTTATGGCCGTTTATGGATTCTAGGGCCACTTGATTTGGCCATGCATGAAAATGTTCGCTTCTGCCTCTACTCATAAAAGCGGAAATTGAAAATATATAAATTTAGACAAGTCGAATGCAGAAAAGGATATTGCATTTTCTGGCTCCCACTCCGATGTGCCTATAATTAAAACGGCTTACAAATATGCAGGAGCGAAGGATTCCTTTTGAAATATCAGCCAGCTCGAAATAATAATGAAGCTACTCGGAAATAAAATCTCGATTTTAATGGAGAGAACGTGCAGCAAATGGAAATTGCAGCCCATATCGATTTGGCTGGCGGAGCCGGGGTAAGATTTCCTTTGATGTTTTCCTCGACGCAGGTAAATAATTTTCTCATAAAATACACTGCATATATGTATTTGCATAAAAGATAATTACAATTTTCCGCCTGGCACAGACAGGAAATTGAATTTGTCCATTAATTTAAGTCTCTTCAAAGCCAGTTATTTGGCAAATGAATATTAATTTTTCTCGCTGCCGGCCAATAAATTGAGCTAATAAGACATTTCAATTAATTCTGATTGTTTCCATGGATAAACATGATAGGAAATATGGAAGTGTAATCCCCGAGTGTAAGGAGATTTCAAAGATATTCGGGCATGTGTCGGCGGCAGCTCAAAACAATAAACCCACAAAAGCCCCTAAGAAGAAATCATAAAAGTTTAGCCCTGGCCATTAAAAGTAGTCGAATAAAAGCAGAATTGCAGGCTAAGCTAAAAAGGCTTACGACATTGTTCTGGGCAATACCAGAAACACCCAAATGTATCTCGTAACCCTCACTCCTAAGGCATTCTAATAACACGAGGGGAGGGGCTGGGCTGTGGTTGGGGAGAGGAATTTCGCACAGCTTTCGCGTAAGAATTTGGGGAGCAGGCACACTCGCAGAAAAGGGGTATGGAAATAATAAGGAAAATAATAAAAGCTCAGAAAAACACTCTAGTTTTAGGAGGAGGAATTTCAGCAACATAGAAGTAATAAGAATACTAGCTTTAAACAAGGAAAAAGTGATTTAAAGCTAAAATTCTATATATAAATTAAACTATAATATTTTATTATTATATTATATACAATTAGGAAATAAATAAATCATTAAACATAAATATATATATATATGTAAAGAGCTCAGAAAAACACTCTAGTTCTAGTATAAGAACTTAAGTAACATAGAAGTGATAAGAACTAGGAAAAAGTTATTTTAAAACTAAAATTCTATATACATATATTATATTATTGTATTTTATTATTATCTTATATACAATTAGGAAATAAATAAATCATTAAACATGAAAATATAATTCTTTGTACAAAATATATTGAAATATTTTATTATTATATTTGTTTGAGATTTGTAAGAATTTAACAAACAATAAGTTGATGAGAAAACTAACTTTTAAATGGGAAAACTGATTAAATACAAAAATATTAAATACTCAATTCAGAAACAAGTAAATAATAAACCAATAAAAAAAGAATTCTTCGAAAAGACCAGTGCTAGTATTATAGTTATGATTAAATTACTTGAATATAATTATATAAATAATTTGATATAACAAATGCTTCCCAATTTCCATTTAATACTTCCTAAAATGTGTAAAAATATTGCAGTTTCTGAATAAGAGATTTATTACAATGAATACTGAATTTATCTGTTAATAAGAAACCATTTCCCGATTTAATCATTACCTTTCCTTCGAACAAAGCCATTGTCATGATGATTTTTCGAAATACAATCCCACTTTCGGGCGAGTCCTTTTTTCGATGTGCAGCGTTTTCCATTACGCTACAATAAATCTGTGCATGCAATGAAATGTAACACGAGATATTGAATTCAATGTTGGACGGGCTCCGTCGAGGGGGTCAAAGGGCACAGGGGCCGAGCTGCTGCTGCTGCTGCTGTGGAGATAAAGAAAAGTGGCAGCAAATGCGGAAGAATAATGCGACAGCACGAACAACAGGACTAGAGGGTGCGGGTGGGGTGCGGCTTCGGCACAAGGACTCTAAGTCCTGGCTGGCAGTGAGTGCTAAAATGGCGGAAAAAGTATGTATAGTATATGTGGGAAAATATAGGCTGAGGAAAGCGCAGAGACAATGCAACAATTGCAATGCGGCATCTAATATTTTATGCGTAAGAGCAATTCAGACGCGGCCAGCTCCATCCGTAAACAAATGGATTTGGAACAGTCGGGCATGCTCCGTCCTCGGCTTGGCTCACTTTGCAATTGGATTGGAAAAGTGTGCTGGTTGTCTCTGGATTTGCAATCCATTAACATTTGCATATTAAAAGCACCCAGGGCTTACCATCCCAAATATTCAAGTGAAATTTTCAGTAGTTTAAAGGATTTTAATAGTGGAAATACTATAAATAGCTGGAAGCCTAACACAGCTTGGATATTTGATATAATTTTCATTAGTAAACTGTTACTCAGAGAATTCTAAAATTAAAACAGTTTAAAGCCTATTAAGTGCAAATTCATTTCCTAGAATTTAATACTATATTCAATAGCTTTCCTTTATATTATAGAAAAGTGTAGCTACAACATCAAATGGGCACTCCTTGGCTGTTGTTGGCCAGTTGATTCCCTCCTAACACGATTGTGTATGTTTCCATTAAGGGAATTAGTTGGAAAATAATAAAAGTGGCCAGGACCTGGCCCACAACATGCACACCCAATATAAGATGCTACGTCTCTCTTGGTGGAAAATGTCTATATACGTGTGGGTTACGCTGATTTATAGAAGGTGACAGATGTGGGCACCGAGTGATAACAAGCTTTTCCCTCTTTTGGGCACAGAATTCTATCAAATGTTCGGTAGACAAAGGCAGCCACTGGAAAAATGCCCTTAGTTTGGTGTTGGAAACTCTCCTTTTTGCCACTCAGCAGCAGGGAAGAGGGGTGTCCTGGCAAAAAGAATTGGCCCCGGCTGTCGGCTCTCGGTTCTCGGTTCGCTTTTATAGTAACAGCTGCAACTGACGGGCATGAAAAGTGGTTTTTGGAGCGCGCAAATACTAGAAAACGTTGGCAACGCCTTGCCTTGGCCGCGGACTGGCTGGGAAAATTCAGGGAAAATGGCCAGGGGAGGGTGGTGCGGTGGCAAGTGGAAATATTTTCGCAGTTTTGCTATAAATTAAAGCAATGACGGCGCCGCCGACATCGTCTTTCACATGTGACTGGCTCTCTCGGTCTGGGCGCAAAGTTCATACCGAAATTTATTATTATTTTATTATCAGCGGAAGTCCGTTGGGTGAAATAAAGTTTATTGGAAAATATGCAGTATTATATGCTATCTGTATAAAAAAAATATATGTGTAAATATATGAGAACTTTTACGGATAAAAATATATATGTAAATATATGAGAGCTTTTACGGGTAAAAATAGAATAAAAAATTGGTACTGAGAATAACCTCGGTGTTAAAACTGAATGTTTATAATCTAATTAATAAGTATGTGAACTTCCCTTGTCGGTTTTTAATCCCGCTTAATTAAATTAATAAGAGTTTTGCGAGGTTTTTATAATAAAATTATCGGAGAGTTGCCAAAGTTCCCATGTAATTTCAGATTAATTACCCAGCATATCATCAAGGCTCAACCTGTTTTTGTATTCCAGCGGCGGAGTTCGAAGCTCATTAAGTTCGCATTATTTTCCAATTTTCAACTGCTTCATATAAATGTAATTCTATCAATCATTTGCCCGAGCTTAATTTGATTTAATCCCGTTTCACTCTCCTCTCCTATTTGTAATTGCTATGTCCACGCTCTGCCAGAATAAGCAAATTTATTCCATAATATTTTACACATTGACGACCAAGTTTGGGCTCTTGTTTCGTTCATGAATATTTTCCAATCAATTTGTCGGAGTCGAAATCAGGAAATTATATTGCAAAACTTTAGCAGCAAACAGCAACAACTGTTGTAATTCTGCTCAACTTATAAACTATGTGTGTCGGGCTGGGCGGGCAACAATTGAATTTATTAAAATTGGACAACTAACTGCCACAACTAGGTTGCAGTTTTTCCTGGCCGTTATGTGGCGGAAATTTAACAATTTCAATTTTATTAATTGCCTTTCAAAAACGGGCAAATCATGGTACAAATAATTTAATTCAATAAAAGTACAGAAAAACGTGCAGTTAAAGTGGCGAAGCGAAGCGCTTATTTTTCATTTACGTATCATTAAAAAAGAGGACAGAAATTCGGCAATTAAATTGTGTGAACCTTAATGAGGCTGGGCCAGAGTTGGGCCAAGGAGGCACACAACCAATATCCCAGGCCGCTGAAAACCAAATGGAAGGCAAAACGAAATTCCGTGCGAAAAATTGGCAACGTTGCATTTTCATTTTCGTATCCTTGGGGTGGCCATGTTGATTTCATTTCATTTAGTCGACTCAATGCTGCCTTTTTGTCGTAGTCGTTGTGTTTTCCTGTCTGAGTATTTGTTGTTTGCCGCAGCCGTGGACCCCCCTGAATGTTACACTGAGCGGAAAACTAGCTACGGTCTTTAATTATTATTTTTAATATTTTTTTTTGGTCAAGAATGATTAGTTTTAAGTGATTAACATAGGGGAAACCATAGAGAACTCTTTTAGGTATACTAATAATTTTCTGGCTTAAAGATTATTGTTTTATATGTACTTACAGGTATTTAAAATAAATATTTGCATAGCCTTGGCAATATTCCTGAAGTGTATGATGTGTTTGCCTTTCTATAGGCGGTGCTTTTGGCCGGCTTTGTTGTTTTTTCGCCACGCCAACGCGAATTCGTTACGTGCAATGGCCACAGCAACACAATTCAACAATGGCCGCCGCGTCGTTGGAATCGCGATTGCCCTGCCTTTGTAATGGTATTGGTGTTGCCAATGGCGTCTGACCGGCCATTAGTATGCCAGAAGGGAGAGCCACATCGGGGGAGAGGGCCCTCACACTTTCACACTCACACAGATCGATGGGGCAGAGCAACATGTCTGTGGAAAATTATTTATAAATAAATCAGCATGTTCTTAAATTATTTATTGCTGATTGGGAATCAATCCATCTGATTGCTTATCTCTCATTTTTGTTGCGCTTTGAGGGATCACAAAAATAGAGCAACCTTATCTCCAATCAAAATTCATCTAAATATTAAATATTAAATAAAACATTGAATTATAGATGATGAAGAATATTACAAAGCTGGAAATGACTCTAATTTCATTTGTTCTGTGATAAATATTTGTATTATGCTAATATTTCTATAGTTGTCTTTTAAATTAGATACTTTTCATAGAATCCTTTGAACTAATTAATTTTTTCTAACTCACGCATCCAACTAGAGATCCTTGGATCAAAAGCCTGCCTGATAATCTGGTCACTTATCCGACTACATCTAATTCGCACATATAGACAGGATCTAATGGGCCTTAACTCCACAATTCTGATTTAGATTTCATTTCCATTTTCCCAGCTAAGCAAGTCCTGACAAAGCCATCATTATCTTGGCCATAATAAATCGCTCGACATCAGCATGCCACCAGCGTATTTCCGTGGGGATGGCCCAGGACCTGACCAGCAGTTAGATAGATAGCTATTCAGGATTCGCTCCAAGGGCCAAGAGGCTCATGTTGACCAAGTGGTTTTTGGCGAGAAATCGAAACAGGACAAGAGGCAAACATCGGGCTGAAAAAAACCAGATAAATAGAAGTTAAGAGAAGGCCCAAGCACAAATGACTGAGAGAGAGCTCCTTTTAAGACCTCCCCCCGCAGCCCGTAGTGGTAGTAAAAAACCGGCAAAAGCAACAACCGGTAAAATCGAATGTTCACTTTGCACACACTCTCGTTCAAACACACACACACAGCCGCCGCTCTAGCCTTATGGCTCACTCCCACACACAGTGTGTGTGTGCAGGACGACGAGGGACAGTGCGCTTGTGTGGGTGTAGGGTCTGAAATTTTGCACACATTTACAATAATTGTAAATGTGTTGAAAATCGTTTGCACAACTGTGAGCAAAACACGTCGGAGTAGAAATCACTCTCTTTGTGCGTATGTATGTATTTGTGTTTGCTCATTTGTTAAGGGGAAATGCCTTTGTCTGTCGTTCAGCTGCGGGACTCTGTGTGTGTGTGTGTCTGTGTGAGAGTGTGTTTAAAGTGCCTGTGCGAGAGTGTGCGGGTGTGTGTCCTGGCCGAGAGCGCAGCCATGTTTTTTCCAGCAACCCAAATGGCGCAGGCGCCATTGCAAGCACTGACAGAAATATATATAAATAAATATTCAAAGTTGCTCCAAAAATCTCCATTCTAGTTTTGCGACAGTTTTAAAGAATTCAAATCAATACAAGAATAATTTTATAATAATAGTAAAATATTATATATAATAAGTGAAACTTTAATTAAATTAACCAGTAAAAATTTGAACTTATATATACATAAATAACATAACATAATAAATAACTGAACATAAATATACATTAAAGTTTCGTTTCACTAAGAAAAGCCAAAACAGGAATTATTTTATGGTAATAGTGATAATTTGGTTTAAATAAATGTTATGAATTTATGTAAATAAAAATTCCTTAACAAATAGTGTTAAAACATTACGTTTTATGTTGCATTAGTATCAATGTATTGAAAAGTGGTTTAATTATAATTATTTTAGAAATACAGCTCAACAATTATTTGCTGCTAATAGGAATTTTGTTATTGAGAAAAGTAAAACCTAAAAAGAAAATACCTAAAATGTGTATTTGCATTAAGTCAATTAATTCATTACTTTTTACAATTTTCCATCTAAATATTTAAAGCATTTCCATCTAAAAATTTTAAGCATTTTCGTAAGGACTCATATTTTCCAGCTTACATCAATGAAATATAAATTTAAAAGTGCAATAAAAGAGCTTGGATTAATACAAATTAATAAAAATAAATTCACTATTTCCATTGATTTCATATATTTTATAAATGTCAATATTTTTCTATATATATATTTTATTTCCTAAAAATTGAAGCTGCCCAAAAATGTCCTAAAACAAAACCCACTACAGAAATCTTGTGGTTGAGGCCGCAAAACGACTTCAATCTTGCTCTTCTATTATTCTAGAACTAATCAAACTTTAAATCTTGTTTGGCACTTCGGCTCTTCAGTCCAATACAACATCCCGTCCCCAGGCTAACAGAAACGTTACTTTTTTGAACAGTTTTGCCAGCTTTGCACAAGGCAGGACAAACAATGTTGCAGCGGCCAACCACTTGAGAATCGCCCAGGACAGGACCCAGGACAGCACCCAGGACACCTGGGAGAGCAGGGGATACCGGGCGATAGCAGAGGATAGCTACCTGCTACCTGGCAACTACAGAGGCGAGTCATCTCTGCGGCGAGCTGTACATGGCAACGGCTTTTATAGCCCGGTCTGCGCACAACATGGCGTATGAGCAACGTAGATATATATGTGTGTATGTGTGCGGAGTACGCCCGTTGCGCTCACAGTTATTGCTATGGCAACCTTGACTACCTGGTGCTCATGCCCCGGCAGCTTAACCTCAGCAGTCGAGCGGCGGTCGCAGCTGCAAATATGCCGCATCCACCCACGAGTCCTTGAGTCCTTTTTGGGATGTTTCTGCTCCTGATGCGGCTGCCATTTGCTATTTTTCGTTTTCGTTAGCAGACTTTGGGTTTTAATGGATCGATGAGTGCTCTGCTCTGCTGTGCTCAGTCCTGCTGGCTGGTTGGCTTGGTTGCGGCCTGTCAACTTTTTTCCGAGCCCCTTTCTGGGTGCCTTTTTGGGGGAAAAAAGTTTTCCTCTTTTTGGTGTGGGTCAGGCTTCATAGAATATTTTTTTTTGCAGCCCCCAAGTATATAAGGCAATACATTACACGTACATAAGACGGGTTGACGGGCATTTGCTTATTAGATTTTCCCTGCTCGGCTGCCAAGATGCGGTCAGGTAAGAATTTTGTAGGTTAGCTGGTTACCACAGTTCCGCCCAAAGCCTAAACACCTTTAACTCATATCGAGTGCCAACCAATATTTAAGTCTAGAATTAGAATATTCAAGTTCTCAAGTGCCCATTGGCAGCGTGCAATTTGCACTTGAATGGAGCTGCAAATAGAATATCCTTTAAAATTGAGCCACATTTGTTTGTCTTTTGCTTAAGCGGAGCAAACATGCAAGCGTATAAATAAGCTCGGCAGCGAGTACAAAGGACTCTCCATCTGGACCATGACATGTGCCATCTATTGTGAGAGGATATAGCTTGAAGTCAGGGCTGAATCAGCTTGGAAAAGGAAGTATAAAAATAGTATAAATATATATTATAAATATATAAATAGTATAAACAAATATAAATATTTAAATAGAATAAATATTCTGGGTAGGAAATTCTTAGTAAACTTTATATTCATCAAACTATCAAGGGATAAAACTATAAATATTTGGATGAGAATATTTAAAATATTATTTACATATAAATATTTTTAATTATATAGCGAATTTGTTTACTTTTTAATTTTAGCAAACCAATCTATCTGTAAAATGGATAAATTATCATCACTTTTAGGGATTCCATTCACCACTTATTCCTTCCTTTTTGCAGGACTTCAGCTTGTTATTGCACACGCACACATGTCCGTTGTAAGTTTCTCCTATTTATTGCAATAATATTTATTCAGTAAGTTTTCTGTTCATATATTTGCCGGATCGATGCTGTTTGAACTTGTATATGGCAAAAGTATTTTTAATATGCGCAAATAAATATTGAATTACGAGCAACAAGGCAGGACTCGAGCAGACAACAGCAGCATCAGCAACATCAGCAGCTGGCACTTCAAAGATACAGGGAATATGAAATTTGCTTGCTTTGGGGATTTATGGAGCATCAGGAGCTGGATGGATTAGTGAGTAGTACATAAATTCAGCTTAAATGTGGAAAAAAAGTTATCTGGACTAAGTCCAATTAGAAAATGTTCCCTCCTTAACACGGACAACTTTCGGGCTAAGCCGAAAGCGCCAATTGACGGCCAACATTTTCAATTTGTCTAACGAGTTGGTGGGCCAAAAGTTTCTGCCGCATGTGGCAGAGCTGGCGTCGTCACAAAGCCATCGAATGCATAAAGGCTTAGAGTCGGCCGCTTTCAGCGCACTTTTCGCCGGCTTATCCAGCCTTTTTCATACATTTTCCCGGCGTAATGGAAACCTGCCCCAAACGTTGCGAGTTCCGAGCCCTAATGAAGTGAGGCAGCCGCTAAGAAGCCCCACCGATATGGCTCTCAGTTGTTAAAAAACTTTCAGCAACAATTATTAATTTCCATGGTTATGTTTCCTTATTTTTTGGCTTGTCGCATCTCAATGATGCTTTGCACTCTGACTGCATATAAATTGGCTTAATTCGCAGAAAATGGCAGAACTGAATCACAACCGGGCAAAGGACCAGGAAAGTCATCTGCAATATCGCCATCATCATCATCCTCATCTGGTGTTGCTACTTTTACCCACTTTCCCCATGCAGGGGCCACATTCACGTTGACACGAACAATGGCTGGGGAAATATATGTACCGACATACGTATATATCCGTGGGTTGTGCCGAGAAAAACTTTTACAAATGAATAATCCACAATTGTGTGTCGGAGCACAAATTGCAATTGTTGCTTGCAGCCAGTCAAGGAATGAATCTCTACATGAGTTGGCCAGGAACATTCTTTCAGCTCGGATAAGGCAAAGGATGTTATACCCTGAAAGGGGGTAAATGGGTTTTAAAGAGAGATAATTATAAAGATATATATAACTTAATATTTATGGAAATGTTTACACTCTTAAAACCTTTAATTAAAAACCATTTGGGATATCCTCTTTATTTTAGCTTATACTTGTACTTGTATAAATAATTATTAATTATTTATAACAAACCAAACAAAAAAAGCATCCATACCCTTTAGAGGTATTCATATTGTTATTGTTTTTGCGACTGGCATGCTCAAGTGGAAAAAAGCATTGCGTATACGCCCGAGTGCACTTGGCAATAATAATTTGAGCTGGCACGGCAGGCATTCCAAACAGACTGACAGACGGACACACGGACAGGATAGATGGACGAACTGACGGCGGGCAGGTGGGCGCATTTCATCAGCAGAGTCCGTGCAGTGACATAAATCACCAATGGCTAAGCAAGTGCGCCCACAGCCACCAATACACACCTGCACTGAGAGAAAGTCATAATATATATAATTATAATTAGTTAGAGAAACTATGCCTCCAAAAATTATTTAAAATATTTAAATTATTGTTTGATTTATGGCTTTCTGATTTCATAAACTAATTCCTATGAATGTTTTCTTGTTGTGTAAAATCCAAATGCGAAGGAAATTGCTGCCATGGCAACTGGGAAGATGAAAGATATATGCGGGGCTGAGATGGATGGGCGGTTCTCTTTGTTGAGTGACTGCTGCTAAGCCCGAGGCTCTTGCTGCGTTTATTGCCAAGACGAAGGTGTGGTCGAGCCCCACCTGGTGTCCCACGCACATCCACCTCCGCAGCCCACACCAATCAATAAATAAATTCGAGTATAGACATGCAAATCTTCATTCCGTACAGTTTGCATTCAGAGTTGGCAGCTGAAAACTGGGAATAGGCCCAAGAGCCTCCCTCTTTGGCATCCGTCTTTTGAAAGTGCATTTCACATAAATTTGTCTCCTTTGAAGAGAATTTATCTCTGGCTACAGTTGCCGTGGATTATTTGCAAATTAATATTGCTATCGCTCACAAACAGGGGTTCTCCAATGCTTTTCGGACTCGGGACTTGATCGGATTAGGCGGCAGTTAATTAGCAAATAGGAGAAAGGCCTTTGCTCAGTATAAGATTATTATTCAAGAGTTGAGCCTGATTTGTTTCCTACCTCCCAAGAACAGGGTTTTTAAGAAGCTAATTTTAAAAGTGATTACTTTAGAGGTTGATTGACTTGGTGCCGAGATTGGGCTGAATTATGGGAAAGTTGATTAGCAAAACAATACAAAGCCCTATATCTGGAACAGGGATATTGAATTCAAAATTGAATCATTTAGTTTTTTTTGCTTTCCTTTTATTATTATTAGTATTTTTTTAATTATATTAATGCACTTATAGAATTTATTTAACAAAACCCAATTATCTGAGGGACTCTGGAGTATTATTTACGATTAACTTATATTAAGGTTTATTTTTGAATTATCTATATTTATTTTAAGCTGTGAAGAAGCTCAATTAAATGTATATTTATATTGTGTATATATAAAATATTGTGCAAAGATTAAGAAAATATTCCTCTAATTATATATCAACCGAATTGTATGGAACTAAAATTGTGATTAATAACAAAGCCTAAAAGGCTATATAAAAATATATTTTTCAATTGCAAAAACATTTATTTTCTTTAATTATTATTATTTTTTTTAAATGATATTAATACACTTATATAATTTAATTAACAAAACCAAACTATATGAGGGACTCTGAAGATGTTTGTAAAGCTTGCTTTTATAATTGACGATTTACTTGTATTATATTTATTTATGAATTTTTAATGTTTATTTATTTTAAGTTGTGAAGAAGCTTAATTTAATTTATATGTATATTATGTAATTTTAAGATATTGTGCAAAGATTAAGAAATTATTCCTCTAATAATATTATATCGACCGAAATGTGTGAAACTAAAATTGTGATTAATAACAAAGCCTAAATAGCTATTGGCCAAACCTTTGGCTAAAATTAAGCAAATATATTTCTCAATTGCGAAAACTTTTTCAATTTAATGCGAACAGAAGGGGGAAACTTTACTTTAATAGTTCAGCCAGCCAACTGGTTGTTGTCAGAAAATCATAAAATCAAATGCCGCCTCGTTTGGTGCGCAACTTTCGCGAAAGAAAAATACAATTTGGAAATTTTATTACACACTTTCCATTCTGTCAATTTGTGCGGAGAACTGCGGCAGCAGCCGGCCAAGTCCTTTGCCAGGATATCGGTATCGTAAAATGGAAATGAAATTAAATGCTGAACATTATTTATGACGCTGTGCATATCAAATGGCGAAGGACTAAGTCGGAGGGCTGTGCCAGATGCACCCTTTATGCTGAGTCCTGGGAACGCACCACCACCACCGCCATCGAGGGCGAAGGATCTGCACCTTGGCCTCGTGCTACGTGCAGGGATTTGAGTGGAATTTACTTTGTTTTCCATTTACATTCGCCGGCACTTTGTTCCTGCCACTTTTTTTTTACTATTATTTGTGTCTAATTTGCATATCGTCCGCGTCGTTCCGCGCATCCTGATTCCAATTCAGATCCTGACATGCGCTATCGCCGGCCCCGGGAAAGGACATCCCTCGTCCTGTCAATGCAGGGCTCACTGTGCCCTGTGCTCTGTGCATCTGCATCGCTGCATCGCGTCCTTTGCAGGACTCGTACTTGTGCTCCCGAGTCTGCTGCTTCATTTAAAGTTTATTCGGCAACTTCAAGTGAAAAGTTAAGTCAACTTTTTTGGGCCGCCCCTGCTGCACGCCTCGAAATGGAGAAGAACACAAAATGCCATTTCCGTTTCCGGCAACTTTTGCCCCAAGAACAAAGCGAAAGGCGAAACTGAAATGCTCGCGAGTTAAGAGCTCAAAACGAATCGTTGATGCCCTCGTAGAAAAGGGTTAAAAAATATAGTTCACTTATAAAAATATTATCTGTTATTCAAAATATAATTAAGCTGGCTTTAAACTAAAATATGTACATATATTTTCTGTTTATATAATGGATACATCTTTCAGAAGTTTAAAACAATTATACAGCTGTTATGTAGCTTTATAAAAATATATTGATCCTAACTGTATACTAATAAATGCATAATTTTTTTTAGGCTTATAATTATGTATCCTTTTTTTGGCAAATTATAAAAGGAATATTCCTCCTCCCTACCTCGCAAAAGTTTTATATTTAATTAATTATTTTTCAAGGCGAATGTACATCTGTTTTCTTACTCAACTGTTTCAAATTTTTTTGTTCCTACACTTAAAAATAAATTGCAAACAAATCGATATAGTTGCCATGCTTCCAATGAAGTTTTATCTCTCCAACTCACCCACATTCCCCTCGCTCCATGCATAAATTCCACTCGAATAATATTTGTGCTTGTTGTGGAGCTCATTAGTAGCTGGCGGCAACAGACAGGAAAGCTGGATGGGAAAGCTGCCTCAGTGGCAGCCGGAAACTGTGGGCGAGATGCCGCACCCAGGACATCCAGGACGACTTTGTGTGTTGCCCACACGTGCGAGCAAGCCGGGATCAAGTTGGGACAGAGTCCTGGGCGCCCAATCCCCACCCATTCCACACCTGTTGTCCTCGTCCTCGCCGGAGAGTGTTTCGAGGGGGCGGCTTAACTTATGACTGCCGAAAAAGTTGCCTCGCTACATAAATTAAATTACAAGTTGCCCGGGAGAACGTGTAGCTGCGATGCCACGGTTATGCAAGGCCTTTCGAGAACTCTTCAAGTTGCAATACATAAAATCATGGACCCTCAAGAAGACAGAGGCTCGAGGAATGTTTCAAGGAGGCTTTTGGTCACAATAACTAGATTTGGTAGATTATATGCTTATAAACTATATAAAACTATAAAACATACATTCACATAATATATATAAATAAACATATACCAGAAGATCCCTCCCATGAACACAGAATGAGTATGAATTTTCTTCCTTCTTTTCTTTTCCTTGTATTAATTTTTTGGTCTATACTTATAAATTATATAAATCTATAAAACATACATAAAAAAGTTATAAGAATGGAATCATATTTTTGCAAAATAAATATAATGATATATTTAATATAATATATATAAATAAACTTCACATATTTCTTATATACCAGAAGATCCCTCCCATGAACCCAGAATGAGTATGAATTTTCTTCCTTCTTTTCTTTTCCTTGTATTTCTTTTTTTTTTGTCCTGGCACTGCCTCTTGTGGTTGACATTTATTTGTGGAAATTTATGTTAATTAGAATTGAATTTCGACGCATGCAAAGTTTGGCTGCCCGGCATACTTCTTCGTTCCTCATTTGATTCAATTTATCTGACGCTGTCAAGCAGGAAGGGGAGAGGAGGGGAGAGACTCAAGGATGAGGAGGTGTCCTTTGCGAAACTTATTTTCCTTCATTTTCCCGGAATGACGTTGGTATTATGTCGTCTTGCCAGTGTCTCTCCGCTCGGCTCGAACGTCAGAAAGTTTCCACAAGGTCTTGTATTTTGCGGTTGTGTCGTAATGATTTGTGGAATTTCCTTATTGGACGTACATCTTCCATGGATATATCTACCGCTGACATACATATAAGTCCGGGGTAATATTTGTATGATAACTGGCTTCGGCTTCGGGCCAACTTCAGCTTGTGTTGACATTTATGACACGCGAATTACCCTTGATTGCTGGCTAAGAAACAATTTGTTAAGACCCAGAGTTTCGTTTGTATTTCCTAAACTAAAATAAAAGCAAAACCAAGAGTACATCAAGGCAGAGCTCTAAACTTGGTTAGACTTTGAGAGATTGCAAACAAAGGAAACTTTTATCGGGCTTACCTGGATGCTGGCAAAAATTGGATGGATAAAAGTTGGTTAAACCTGAAATTAAAATTTTCATGGCAAATATATCAGAGAGAAAAATATGATAACTATGTATAGGGGAGCCCATAATATTAAAGTTAAATCAAAGAAAAGTTAAATATGTTTTAAAGAGCATATAGTGATTGTTTATAAGCAATATTAATATTAGTTCAACTCGAAAGCGTCCATAAAACTTAACTTGTAATAGGTTTTACATAAAATAACTAAAAGTTCGCGTATTTATATGAATGAAAAAGATATTATATTATTTAAGCATTATTCAAAAGTGATTTAAAGCATTTTAAATGTTTTCCGCTGATCTTGAAGTTGGTTTGAAATTCTAAAATATTCCACCCCCTCGTTAAAGTTGTTCCTGTTTTAATTTTCTGCATATTCTAAAATGATAATTCTCTTTGCCAACTTACAATGAAAACGCAACATTTTCATGGATTTTTTCCCACTCTACCAGTATTTTCTCTTTCAGTTTTCCCATCCTTTGCCGTTGCATTTTCCGCAGCATAATCAGTGGGGATGCTGGGCTACAAACAAACTGAGTGAACCGAGAAAAGCACACAGAAGAAGACTGTATATAAACCGAGCGAGACTAGAGAAGAAAAGCCGGGAGAAGAACGCAACTCCGCTTGTGCGCATAATTTTCCTGAACGCTCTCGGCACCGCTTTTCTCCGGGCTTTTCCGCGCTCTCCACTGAAGCTGGACCTGCAGGAAATGGCAGCTATTAGCATTTGACTGCTTCACTGATGATGTTAACGATGCCAGCCAGCGTCCGACCAACCAAGCGAAAGTCCGTCCGGAGTGTGGGGCGAAAAAATGTTATATGCACATAAAGTTTTGAGTCCGAGCGGCAAAGGGGATTCCAGGACTCGAGGACTCGAGGACTCTAGGACCAGCGGAGCGGGAACAGGACAAAGTCGTCGCCGGTCGACGGTCGGCAGTCAGCATTTATTATTGCACATTTTATGCGCTCGACTGCACAATAAAATAAATGAGAATCATCCGAAATGCAAAAATGGAACCCAAGAAATTGCGCATAAATGCCGAAATTATTTTGATGTCTTCCTTCCCTTCCCTGGGCTCTACTTCCCCTTCTCTTCCCTTAAATAAAAGCGAGGGAAAAGTGGCAAGAAAACTCAATGTTTGTGCTCCTTATGTGGCCAAATAATTGCTGACGTGACACATTTAACTAGACCAAGACGGATTCCCTTAATGATCTCCCAGGGAGGCGGCACGTAAGCGGATGCAATCAAAATTCCATTTGGCGAAGCTCTGAGAAACGCACAATCAGTCATTAACAGCAGCATTCTACACCCCCCGCCACACAAATGAAAAAAAAAATAACAAAAAAATAAGAAAAACGAAAACTAAACAAAATTTGAGGCGGGTCCTGCCGCCAGGAACACACGTCCATTCAATTCAATTGAAGATGTGACTGATGTGCCGGACAACGACCAAGGGGAGCAACTGCACTGAGGGAAAGTTTTCCAGCTATAAAATAAAGTTTAAAGCTATTATTGTAGATTTATTATTTATTATAATTTTATAGTTAAAATAAAAGGTGAATTTACTTAGATTTCTTTTCTCAAGCTGTTTAGTTTTTATTTAAATTGATTCTAATGGTTCTAACCCATGACAAGTTTTATTTTATTATATATTATCATTACTATTACTACTACCGGACAACGACCAAGGGGAGCTAATGCACTGAGGGAAATTGTTCCACCTATGGAATAAAGTTTAAACCATTTATTATAGATTTATTAAGTTGACTTTAAACTTTATTATAATATTATAGTTAAAATAAAGATTAATTTAGATAGATTTCTTTTCTCCACCTATCTAGTTTTTATTTAAACGGATTCTCATGGCTCTAACCCATTTTAAAATATTATATTAAATATTATCTTTACTATTTCTTTCTGTGTAATAGCACTACTGGTCACTGCCTCCGCCAGCGCCATTGGTGGTTGCTCTGGTGCGTTGGTGGCTGGGAGGGGGTGGTTTCGCCCAAAGTCTAATCAACATCAACGCAACAATTTGTTATGAATCCCAGGCTGAGCCGCTGTCACATGGAAGCTGCAGCAGGCTGGCCATTAATGGATGTCGTGGGCATATCAAGCTCTGATCCCCTAGCTCCTGATTAGGGGGATAGCAGAGTTTAAAGCTGCCAGAGGATCAGAAAGCAATTTCTAGTTGATTTTGCCAAGACCCACACCGAGGGAAATGAGTTAAAAGAAGCCAAGAAGCCATATAAATTGGGAAGGGTATGAAATATTTTCTTTAATATAAATTAGGTATTATATATGGCATTTAATACTAATAAAGCTTTTTATTTGCTTAGATTAGTTGTCCTATTATTTCATTCATTTTATTAAATCATAATTTCCTGTTTATTAATAATTATGATTTAATGTAAATAATAATTAATTAATAATATTCCTATCATATCATTGTTGGCCATAATATGCTCTCCAGAAGACATCAAATACTCGCATTTTTTAGTCGACATTTTAATACCCTAATTTTTGGACAAGTCAGAGTTTAAAATATCCATAAATAAGTCAAAACAGCCTTAATTTCGATTCGGAAAGCTTTTCTATGTTAGTTTTTAATTGGTTAATTAATCTGCATATTTAGTTTAGAGATCAGAAGAAATCAATTTTTTGCCAATTTTTGACAATTTTAATGATGTAACCCCTTATCATTTTTTGAAAAATCGGCCAAATTTTTTTTCTCATTTTTTTAAAGAGTTTTATTTTTTAAAATTAAAGATTTTAACGGCGGTTCGAAAGATGTAGTACATTTGGCTATCAAATCATTTTTGGCCAAGATATGCTCTCCAGAAGACCGAAAGTATGCGGATTTTTGGGTCCTTAAATCGTCATTTTTATGTCCTAATTTTTGGACAAAGCTGAATTAAGAATAACCATAATGTGTCCAAAACAGCCTTGAAAACAGCGATTCGGAATATATATGGCTTTTGGCTGTCATTCCATTTTTGGCGAAAATATGCTCTCCAGAAGACCGCAAGTATGCGGATTTTTGGGTCCTTAAATCGTAATTTTCCTATCCTATTAATATTTCTGGGTCTACATTTTCAACCACTTCTATACTCTTTAGATTTGAATATTTAATTCATTCGTTTTCCATTAAATAAGCCACATATCCCACTTTATTGCAGTGCAAAGTGAAGCTTGCAAAGAGCTAATTCCCAAGTATTCCCATGGGAAACGGAAAAAGGCACAATATTCAGCGAGGAATCGAATTTCCCCTGGCCCCGGTCCCTGTTTTATTCAGTATTTCGGCACAGAAATCCCTCCCGAAACACACACAACATACACCTTCGGCTGCGAGTCCTGCCTAATCAGAGAGCTGCGTTGAAACCATTTGCAGCAAGGACACGTCATTAGAGGCAGTCCGGCCATTTGCTGCAGACTTTGCTGTCATCCCGCAGGCAACAACATCCACCCGGCCGCACCAACAGCCCAGCCCAGCCTCCCGGCAGCCAGGACATCCAGGACAGCCAGGACAGCCAGGACAGCAGTTCCGAGTGCATAATTCATCAAAATCAGCAACAGGAACCGAACAAAAGTTGACTCTCCGCTGGACTTGGACTTGGGGTTTGGGTTTCAGCAGTTGCCGGGGGTGTAAGTGTTCTGTATCGAATGGCAATGGCCCGGACGTTACCTGGACGACGATTGCGAATGCAGCCCATGCCCCGGCTGCCCCTTGGTTAGGGGCATAATCAAAAATGCGTGTGCCGGGGTCTGCCAAAGGATGGCATAATCCCAAAACGCACCGAGGGGCATCAGCATCATCGTCGTCATAGGAATCGATGGAGAAACTGGTAAGTAGGGGTAGGTGCACACAGAGAAAAGGGAGAGTAGTCAGCACCTAAAATAATATGACTCCAATTTAATATTCATTTTATAAGTAGCTTCTCTAACTTATGCCACAATTTGTTTATATTTAATACATATTTATTAATGGTCTAGAGTTTTTGTAGTTTTTATATTACTATTAAACTGTAACTGTGTGATTAAATTTATTTTATTCACCTTATATTATTATTATTATTATTTAATATTATTTATTTTCAGCACCATATATTATTATACTAAAGTATCACGTTGAAGTTAACTTGAATACATATATATTTTATTATTAAATTGCCGAATCTTTTGGTGTAGTAGCTTCTCAAACGTATGCCACAATTTGTTTATATTTAATACATATTCATTAATGGTCTTTATATATTTAAAGTATCATGTTGAAGTTAACTTGAATATATATATATATATATATTATTATTAAATTTCCGAATCTTTTAGCTTCTCAAACTTATGCCAAAATTTGTTTATATTTAATACATATCCATTAATGGCCTAGAGTTTTTGTAGTTTATATTTTTCTGTTTATATATTATATTTTTATATTTTTTTATATTTCATATTTTTACTGTAACGTTTTATGTTTATATTTTTACTGTAATTACTGTGTGTTTAAGTTTATTCAGCACCTAATATTATTTAATTATAATTTAAAGTATCATGTCGAAGTTACATTGAATATATATATTTTTTATTAATAAATTCCCTAATCTTTTGGTGTATGTATAGCTTCGAGATCCCAAGCTAACTCAGCCCGTATTTATCCAGGTGTACTTTGGCATTGTTGGGCCCCTCTAGCTCTCTTGAAGCCGCTCCTGCGGACCTTCCTGCAACTCCGCCACCCACAGGTCTCCGCCCTCGCCCCTCGTGTCAAAGTTGCGCCCTTTGTTTTCGAATTGTTCCTGGCTGCGAGGTCCTTCCAGTGTCCTGTGCGTGGCGGTCCGTGGCTCTGAAATTTTTACGTTTTGTTCAGCTTCTCTTTTTGGCATTTGGTTTTGATTCGAGCTCTTCTTTTTCGACTTCCACTCGGCCACCCTCCCCCCTTTTTGTTTGTGTAACATTCCATATCCATTTGCAACAACGCGCGCGCAAAAAAAAAATAAAAAACAAAAAACAGAAACAACAAAAAAAAAAAAAGAGCTGGAAACCTAGGGAACACCGACAAACAACCCCTTTTTCGCAAGGGTGGCGGTGGCGGCCGGGGTGGTGCTCAATTTTCATCCTTTGCAACCTTCGCAGCCTCGCATCCTTGCCATCCTTCGCATCCTTCGCATCCTCCAGCATCAGCAGCATTTTAATTCGAATTGGTATTGCTCCGGCAGTGTTATTGTTGTTCTGTAGCTGGCTTACTACCCCCTCGATCCACCCTCGCCCTTTGGTTTCCATTTGATGCTGATAAATTGTAAGTACGCCTGGCCGGGCAGCGGGGTGTTAAGGATTCGCCCTATAGAGGAAGTTGCATACATCGCATAATTTGATAAAATATTGCACGCTTTTCTTTGTCTGAAATGATTATTATTTCGTTTTTCGTTTTTTCCCCTCGTTTCGGGTGTGGGTAGTTAGGGCGCATATGATGAGCATTAGATGTAATCAATAAAAGCTCGCCGGTTTCCATTCAGTTGGGCTAATGGATGAGAAATCCTATCAAAAGGGGAAATCAAATTTTGGCGGCGCATCGCTTCACGGGGCTCTGGGCGATACAGTTTTCCATTTCCGTGGTGCGTTTTATGTGTGACAGAGCAATTATTTAGAGTGCGATTTTAGGGGTGTGGGATTAGAATTAAACAGAGCGATTTAGGCTTTAAATCAAGCAGAGGAAAATTCTAAATCTATCTTTAACTCCATATGAATGAATTATAAACACAAATCGTATAAGTTATGTATTTACTTTCATTAGTATTTAATTGAGTGACTTCAGGTGATGAAATAACTATGTTACCCTACATACATACTCATATACAGGTTTAGTTAATTAAAACATACGTAAAACTAATTGGAATGTTCCTACTGTAACTAAATTATTTATATTATAATTAATACTCTTGTATAAAAATGATATTAAAAATATGACAACTCAAGGTTTAAAATATTCATAACAAAGTCAAAACAGCCTTAAATTCAATTCGGAAAGCAGTCCTGTGTTAGTTTTTAAGTAATTTTTAAGTCTGCATATTTAGTTGAAAAATAAATTTTTTGTCATTTTTCAAAATTTTATAAGGGGTTACATCATTAAAATTGTCAAAAATTGACAAAAAAGTTATTTTTTTCGGAGCCCTAAACTCAATATGCAGATTAATTAACCAACTAAAAACTAGCACAGAAAAGCTTTCAGAATTGAAATTAAGGCGGTTTTGGCAAAGTTATGGATATTTTGTCCAAAAGACTTGGGTGTTAAAATGTCGACTCAGAAATGCGAATATTTGAAGTCTTCTGGAGAGCATATTATGGGCATTAATGATATGATAGCCAAATGACGTACATCTTTCGATTCGCCGTTAAAATCTTTAATTTTTAAAAATAAAATTCTTTAAAAAAATGAGAAAAAAAATTTGGCCGATTTTTCAACATTTTATAAGGGGTTACATCATTAAAATTGTCAAAAATTGATAAAAAATTTATTATTTTAAAATTCGAAACTTAATATGCAGATTAATTAACCAACTAAAAACTAGCACAGAAAAGCTTTCCGAATTGAGTTTGAGGTGGTTTTGGCAAAGTTATGGATATTTTAAACTCAGACTTGTCCAAAAAATAGGGTATTAAAATGTCGACTCAAAAATGCGAATATTTTATGTTTTCTAGAGAGCATATTATGGCCAACAATGATATGATAGCCAAATGTCGTATATGTTTCGATTCGCTGTCAAAATTCCAATTATTTAACAATGAAATACCTAGAAAAATGAGAAATAAAATTTTTGTCAATTCTTCAAAATTTTATAAGTGGTTATATCATTAAAATTGTCAAAAATTGATAAAAAATTTATTATTTTTAATTTCTAAACTCAATATGCAGATTAATTAATCAACAAAAAATTAACACAGAACTGCTTTCCGAATTGAATTTAAGGCGGTTTTAACAAAGTTATGAATATTTTTAACTCTGAATTATGGAATTTTGAAAAATCGACCAAAATTTTTTATTCAATATAGTAAAAATATATACTATTATTTTATATGATAATTACTTTTGTTTTCGGATGTTTTGCTTAAGATTTTATGATTTTATTGAAAAACTTTCACTGCTTTCAATCTCCAATACAAAGTCTGCATATAAGCCGTTTGTGTTAGGGCCATAAAATAAAATCTGCCAACTGTTTCGTGTGTTCCTCTTTTGTTATACCAAGTTTATCTTTGCCTCGAAGAAGAACTTTCGGATAATGGCAAAGGCGCATCAAGTTTGAGAGGCCGGAAACGAGTGGTAAATATATCTTAATTCGGCTGCTTCCTGCGATGGCAAGTCGGCAGCGATTTCCCCAGCGTACAATTGACACATTTTTGTATTTCGTTGACGTCTGCCAATAAAAATAACGAAATAAAATATGGGACTGTTAAGTGTGAATTCGTGTGTGTGTGTGTGTGCGTGAGTGTATCCTCAAAGGATCGAAGTTGCTACCTTGAAAACGATACGCTAGGGAATCATTAGGGGAACGTCCTGGGCTGCCATAAATATTGCCAATAGAACGAAAGCCCATCGATAATAAGGTTAGAAAGCCATAAACCCAAAATCAACCGAGTATCCGGGGCTAGAACAACGGATCGTCGGAACGTCGGAACGACGGAGGGTAAGGGCTCTTCATAAATGTGCCAAATTGGTTTTTCAACAATAAAATGCTAATGATTGATTCACATTGCCCCATGGAGTGCCGTTAGTTGTGCCCTGCCCCATGGAGCCAAGGATTCCATGGTTTTTGTCTAATTTGTGCATACCAGACATTAAATTGGGGTTTCGTTTGGGTTTTCGGGGCTTTTGCATTTGTAATTTTCTCTAACGAACAACATTTTATTCAGGACTCGACACAGGGATACCTTAAATTTTGAGGGGTTAGTAAGCCTTACTACTAAGCCTTACTTACTATATATATAATCCCCGTGAGGAGAATTTAATAAAATTTGTATACAATATAATAATACTTACCAAAAGGTGATTTTCAGATTATTAAGGGATAGTACATATTCTTAAATATTTTATTAGTTCAAAGACAAATATGTTTAAATACATTTTATGAATATAAATACAATATAAATTCATGAGCTAAGGTACGTTTAAGGTTAAAGTTCTTATTTTATACCTTTATACCAATGAAAACAATTTTAATATGTTTTAAATATATTTAAGTAAGCAATAAAAGCACGGACATGTTTTGGATCTCTTTTTAAATATATAACTAATATAAATAATAATAATAAATATATATAATACACTATTATAATATACTATAAATAGTATACAATTGCTATATTATCTGACTTCAACAAAGAAGGCTTTCTTAAATTCCTCTAAGAGTGTTTTACGTTAAATATGCAATAGAATCCTTGTGACATAGTTCGAGGACATGCTATTAACCCCTGGCAACCCCTTGACGGATTGCGGGGTACGACGGCAAAAAATCCCTGGGCAGGCCATTTACAATTGGTCCGCAGTGCGGAACCTAAGCTAATGATGACTGGCATGCACAAATGTACAAATCTTAATTATGCAAATCACGGTCGCGCATAAATTATGCAAATTATAATGAAATTCCTCATTGCCGGACCCGGGCATCAGGGGAATCAGGGGAAACCGGGTATCCGGGGACCCGGGGACCAACGACAAATGCCCATCTATATGTCTATGGATTGATAAAAATGTGGCCATAAAATGAAAAAACCGAAAATTTAAATTCGGCCGGATCCCGGGGTTGAAAAGTCGAAATTATTTGGTGGCCTGTGCCGGGCCGAGTCGAGCCGAGTGCCGTAAATTGCAATGTAAATGCTGCATAAAACTGAATTAGTCGCAGAACAATTACAATAGGGGAGAGTTCACTGCAACGGCCAAAGTCTCACGAATAAACAAATCTGAAACTGGAATAAAAAAAAGTCTGGAAATCACAGAGGAAATGGTGCATTGCCTAGAGGGGCTGCTGTCCAGATTCCGGATTTCATTGAAAATAATGGCATACGGTGGCTGTGGCCCCGAACATCTGACACAATAATTTCCCCGACTTTAACGAGGGAAGCCCAGCCCAAACAATGGGAAAATATAAAAGTTCCAGTGCAAATTATTAAATTTATTATGCGCGAAGTCATTAGGTCTGTCGCTCGTCCCCCTAGTTTGACTTATTCTCAGGACTAAGGACTAAGGACTAAACGAGTGCACACTCTTGCACTGATACATAAATATTCCGAGGAGCCTCAAGTGTGCAAAGTCATTAGGACCCATTGCAGTTGACAGGGGAAACAGAGATGCTAAGTTTGGCTCTCTAAACTAATTTTCGCCAGAGAAGACTAAGAAACTCTCTTCATATTATTTTTATACTAATATTAGGTTTAACTTATGTAGAGTTTTTATTTTAGAAAGTGCTAGAAAAATACATCAAAATAACCCATCCAAAACTCCTTAAACTAAAATAGTTTAAAAACCAAACTGTTTTCTCTACATTTAATTATTTCCTTTTAAATATATTAAACTAAAATATAAACATGTTTCTATAAATTCCTTTTTCGTGGCTTTGAACAAAAACCAGTCAGAACTTTGTCATTTTTAAATATTCAACGACGCAGCACCAACCAGAAATATGCTAAATATTAAATTGAATGACAATATCGAATCCAACAATACTCTATTATTTAAATGTGCATCTTATTAGTATTAAAAAACGAACAATGGTACTCTTAAATAGATTTCTTATAACCAAATGGAACTAATGTTCAGTTTAAGTTAAATATAATCGGTTAGATTCTTTGGGGGTAATTTCATCCAGGAATAAGGAATACGATTGGCAAATTTTTTCTATGCCCTTCACTAGGGTAATGTTCCTTTGGCCCCGGCAAAGGAAAATATTTGGCATGTGCCATTTATGGCATTGTTCCAACTCTGAACAATGCGATACCATAATTTCCAGGCAACTCTCGAACGCACACAAACACACACATGCTGCCGCGCAGAGAATGCCATGCAGATGCGGCATCCTCCGTGCTATGCTATATGGAATATCCTATATATGCTACTATATACGCTATGATGCACGAGCTATCAACCCCCAGAGGCGGCAGAGGGAAGTCGACAAAAATTCAGGACCACGACCAGGACCAGGACCAGGACCAGGCAGGCGGGCCAGGATCAGCAGGCAGTGAGCATGTGATTAGATTCAGTTTCAATGGAAATTGAAATCACAGACAAAGGAGCCGGGCTGCCCGGGAGGAAGAGGGGTGGCTCTGGGCCATCGGGGTTGAAAAGGAGCGAAGCGATAAAAATCCTCAACAACAAGAGAAATGAATTTTCGGACAGCCAGAGCAAGGCATTAAAAACTTCTTACACTGCAATGTGAAGTTATAGGCTTGAATTGCTTAAAAATATTTAAAAAAAAGTGCGAATGTAAATAGTTATATTTTATCAGTTTAAATAAATGCAATTACATTCATTATAATTTTAATATTTGCAGAAAGATATGTGCCTTTTGTGTTGTGTTGGAAATAATTTCTAAAATAATAATAAAATATTGTTTAAGAACAATCTGATGGTTCCTTTAAATTACCATTTTATTTCAACTGAAATGTAACTTATGATTATTAATGCTGTAAACAGCCACATGTACTTTGAAAATATCAGAATGAGTCCCGAAATCTTTTGGATGCATTTTTCTAAAAAATAATAAATAAATTGCATAATTTAAAATATTATTTATTGATGGAGTTCATTTTTGAAATCAAATTAATAAATTAAAATGAAGTCCAATAGAATGCTACAAAATGTACAACCCAATAAAGAATAGCAAAGAAAATATATAGAATTTGGGATAATTAACATTTGATTTCGATTTATGTACAAAATGAATACATTTATTTTCCTGAGTGCACCTAAAATGACTCATCTATCGCTGTGCGTGTGTATTGCTGCTAGTACTGTTATGTGTATTGGTGTGGATGCTGCATTATGCGAAGCACAACCACTAAACGTCAACCACCGGCGTCAACACCCGACCCACATTTTTATATAGTGCCTCATAATATTCCTTCTGCAGAACAGAAAGAGATTAACACCAAACGGCGACGGTGGCAACGGTGGCGTCGGTGGCAAAAAGTTTATAATCGACGGCGGCGCTGCGTCAGCATCGCAGAGCGAGAGAGATAGCAGCATTTAAATAGAGAGAGAGGGCGAGATAGGGCGAGTGAAAGAGAGAGAGAAAAATCGGAAAATCGCTGTGGGACTACTATAACCCACCACAAAATCGCGGTCGCCTCTGTTGTTGCCGGGCACCTCACACTCGCGCATCGAATACGATTCCAATTTCGAGTCCTGAATCCGAATCAGAGTCAGGAATCGTCTGACACAGCAGCCGCATTTTAATTTTGTTTCGTCGGTTTGTGGTGCGTGAGATTTTTTTCAAAAATCCTTAAATCCGCCATTTCTCTTGCCGTTCTCTGCGTTCTCAGCGGCCTTGTGATTTGTGGTTAATTTAAATTAATAATCCTTAAAGTGTGCCATAAATTAACAACAAGTAAAATAAACTGCCGCCGTGATTTCGCATTTCTGATTAACGAGAACTCGGTATAAATGGCTGGCTTAAAAATTCTATGAAATTAATTGCCATTCAGTTACAGTTAAAGTTCATTATTTATTTCCTGTGCTGGTCATTAAGAAATATCAAAAGAAAGCCGCTTAAAATATAAATTATTAAAGGCAACAACTGAAATATTCCCCAAGCCCTGTTTATTCCAAAGCGCCATCTAGGTAAAGCTTAAGAATACTGGAGCCTTATATGAAAGCCAAAAGAGGGCGCTGTAATTTCTTTTTGATAATTTAAAAAATTGTAAACATCCAAGTATTTTCTTGCATTTTTTAATGTTTACAACTGTATACTTAAAACTATAATTATTATTTAACTGTAACCGTTTATATATATCATCTTAAGTAAATTTATTAAATATATTACAATTTAAAAATTAAATTTAATTTAAAAGTAAATTTATAATCCATTATTTACCTAGTTTATATGAAAACCTTTTATTTCATAAATTTCTAATCAAATATTTCTAAATTTTTAAATGCGCCATCTGTGAACAGCTTAGTCACCCACTGTGCTTGAAGTAGATTCCGACAGATGGCGCCTCAAATCAGCTGAGAGTTTCCACCCCTATCTTATATCCTTAGTTTCCCCATGCAACCCTGCCACTTCCTGAGCCAAGGACAACCCTAAAACTTACGCATCCCTTCAACTCAATCATTTCAGAGCTGGAAAATCCTAGACAGGAAATAAAAATGGATCCCTCGAATATGACTTTCGGTTTCCCCGGCCTCCCCAACCATGGACACATGCCAATACCACCGACTGCCAATATGCTGGGCGGTCATCCTGCGCCCACCGCCAGTCCACCGCAGAGCGTCCCTGGCCGAAGGACGCCGTTGGGATCAGTGGGTCTGGGTGGCTTCTACGCCCAGGGAATGGGGATGTCGATGTCCCAGCCGCCGACGGACGAGAACAAGCCGGGACCCAGTGGCCAGGAGAAGCCGCTGAGTCCCACTGCCGTGGCCATTGCTGCGATAAGTGGAGGCACCACCACCGTGGCCGTGTCCAGTGGATCGAGTGGTGGCGTCGGGGGAAGTGGATCGAATGGTGGTAAGCAGAAGAATCGCCAGGGGAAGACCGTGAGGTTGAACATTAATGCCAGGGAGCGGCGAAGGATGCACGATCTCAACGATGCCCTCGATGAGCTGCGGAGTGTGATTCCCTACGCCCACTCGCCATCGGTGAGGAAACTATCAAAGATAGCCACCCTACTCCTGGCCAAGAACTACATACTTATGCAGCAGAATGCCCTGGAAGAGTTGAGAAGGTAAAAGCAGCTTTGTTTATTAAGAAGAAATCCCAAATTAATGTTTATTTTATTTTCAGACTACTGGCTTATATACAGAGCACAACGGGAGCCGCTCCCTTGGACTTGGGCGCCTTCCCAGCGGCTGCCAAGTTGCAGGCTCTTCTCCAAGGACCCCACAACGAACCCCCCACCAGCAGCAATAGTTAGATAGTAGCCAGAACATTTTAAGCCAACTGGTCCCCATGATAAGCAAGCAATGATAAACGAGCAATATTTTAAGTCAATTGGAAGAAGGCCAAATATTTGTGTACTAGTCAGACGAACAGAGGTCGAGAGGAGCCTCTTGTCAGAGCAGCCAAGTGAAAATCTGTTAAGTGATATTTAGTTTTGCCATAAGCATTTCTTTTTCGTGCATTTACATAATGTCAACCTCTTTGTATAAGATGAATTACCGAATAAAGTATTACTGAAATAGAGAAAGTTATTGAGATAGTTATTAATATTGATGAAATTTATGGAAGAACTCTTATCATATAGTTCTTTTTAACCCAGACACCTCGATTAGAGCACAAAATCAGTTTTAAACCACTTTTAATCAGTGAATAGGCTGAATCACTTTTAAAATAATTTAATCTCTCTTTTAAGATCCGTTTCAAGTCTTTACAAAAATATATAATATTATTATATAAATACACAAACTTATTTTGCCGAATGGCAATTGATGAACGAGCAAAAGCAACTTGCGAATTGCGAAATAGACTGATTAAAGCTAGACACAAACTCAATGAATACTCTTAAGACATATAGACGTATGTGGAGGACGGCGGCGGAAGCGATCGATTAACTGAGCGATCGCCGTTGGATCATCTGACACTATTCCGGTATACCCGAGGACAGGACCTTGTTCTGTCCGGTGCGAAAGATGTGCTGCTTGACCGGCAGTTCTCCAATCAGAAAATCCCTCATCAGCTCCACCGCATCGCGGGAGTGTCCGGTTCCGTGAAAGGCGATCGTCGCATCCCGTCCAGCGTGGTCCATGATGACATCGTCGCCGCCGGGATGATCCCTCAGGAAGTGGGTGACGTCGTACACCCGGTCGTAGATCACTACCCAGCAGTCGTCGAAGCTGTCGTGCTGGGCCACCTCCTCCAGCGAGATCTCCGGCAGATCCTTCACCTTCAGGCGCTCCTTCTCACTGGAGGCCACCATTGCCTTGCTGCTGAAGGGCACAATCCTCAGAGATTGCAAGAGGTTTGTCAGCGCCGATGACATTTTGTAATTAATTAACAAGACTTTCACTTTTGTGTCGCGATTGTCGTATATTTTGTAATTCACACAGTCACTTCTCGTAGTCTGGAGTCAGGTTGAGTTGGGTTCCGCTCGATCGGCTCTTCAGTTCCAGTTTCCAGTTTTTCTCGGCTCTCGAGTCTTGTGTGTGTCTTGTGCAGCCACCGGCAATAGAGTGTCAATCGTGCCTTGAATTGTAATCGTTTTATAAATGGCCACACGTGAATCGAGCCCCAAAGCCGAGCCCAGTGATAAGACTTCGGATGTAAAAAACGAAACGAACCAACTAACGATCGGCTTATATATGGGTAGTTCCAGTGAAATATATTCCTATAAAAGGCAAATTTTATTAAATTTATGTGTTACCATCTGATTAGTTCATATAAAATAATATCTATGCATTGTGGTATATAAAAGTAAATAGTAGTTTACATTTTTATTTTTATTATATATATATATATATATTTATGCAAATAATTGCTCAATTTTTATTTTTTCCTAGTTATGTTCATAATATTAAAGGGTATTTTCATTGAAATATGTTTTTATAAAAGCTAATTTTATTAGGTTTATGTGTAATCATCTCATGTGTTCATATAAAATAATATATTTGCCTTATGGTATATAAAAGTGAATATTGTATTTTACTTTTATTTTTATTATATATATTATATGGTATATATATTTTACCATATTATTTATGTGGTGTATATTATATATATATATTATGTGGTATTTATATTATATAAAACTGAATATTATATTATCTTTTCTTTTTCATTATATATATTATATGGTATATATATTTTTCCATATTATTTGTATGGTATATATTATGTAATATATATATTTTAAGGTATATAAAACTGAATACTATATTATATTCTTATATCTATCGTATATATATTAAAGCAAATAATTGGGCATTGATTTTTATTTTTATAGTTAAGATCATAATATTAAAGTATTGCCTTGCTTTGTGTTGAGTCAAAACTCAATGTTTTGCCACTGTCATAGGATTTTTAATTGATATTACCGAAATAAGAAGGCAAATTTAAAGATTTCAGAAAATATATTGTAAATATTCATAGAACATTTATTTCTACAAATTAATTCAAAAATATAAAGTGTAATACATTATAATTATTAATTTATTAGGAGAGTACGCTGTAAAATAGGAAAGAATATGGATTTATTAAAATGATTTTTGATAAGTATAATAATATTATATATATTATTTTTATTTTTTACTAGTAGTTGTAGTCGTTGTATTCCTGTAGAAACCCCCCTATATACCCACAATATAATCAAACTTGTTTGCATCAATATCAATGTTCATGGGAGGGCTTTACGCTGATTGCGAGATTGAGTTGTAATAGTTTAGTGAGTCAAGTTCCCAATACGCTCCGGCAGATAGGCATAGGTAAGTTGTTCTCTTTTTGCAAACCAGCTTAATTACCTGCTACCTAATAATTTTAATGGGACGACCATTAATATAAAAGAGAGTTCGCAGCGAGTTATCAGCATTTCAATTGATTTATTGGCACAAGTCAAACGTACGTCGGGCAAATCAATTGCGTCGGGAGTCGAACCGTTTGATCGCAAGTCATTTAGGTAATCACAATATATTTTGGGTTAATAGCCTGTTACAATCAATAAAATAATTTAAATGCGCTTTAAAACCGACAAAATGGCTGCAGCAAGTACTTAATATATTTGTGTCACGCGTCTGACGTTTGTTCTCAATTTTCGAAGGCGCGTAATGGGAACAAAGATTATTCTGTATTATCGCTAATATAAAACTTTGAACTTGAATTTGGCATCACTAGAAGTGAAGTATTCTGCCACGCTTTTGAACTTGTTGAACTATCAGAAAAAGATTTTTTTATATATTATAATTAGGTACGAGTAAGTATATACAATCAAAAAAGAGCTGATGTAATTGGTCTAATAATTTTCAATTAATTCCAGTCAGACAAAACGCAATCAGAAAATTTCCAACATTGTAGGTATTTATAAACAAATTGCGAATAAAGAATATGCGTCGTAAACAATATAAATATTATTTCTTTAAACGGAATTTTTCAAACATAAATATATTATTTATTATGTCAATAATAAATAAGCAAGGCTAGTCAGCCAGGAAAATATTATTTTAATAGATACGTCACTTATAAATTGTTATTGACAAGTATTGTTGGCAAATGGGTTCAAGTTTGCTGTGTGGCTTCCACGGCATTTAGAAACCTAATACGCCAACAAGTCAGTGTTAAGATCAGCATCATCACGTTCAAACCGCACGAAATTGCCATGTAATCGCAATCGAAAGTAGTATGAGATGTAAAACTGGGCTAAGCCACTTGACTTTGACTTTGAGGTCAAACTCGAGTCGCTTCAACCATATCAGATATCACTAAAGCATAAGAGATAGTCTGAGAACGACTCGGCTATAAAAAAAAGAATTTGCGCACACTCTGGACCCCATTGGTCGGGTTATCTTCATCACTAAGCACGAATTCAGAACATGCGTCAAAATTTTGGAAAAAAAAGGCGGTTCGTCTAATTAATGACGCGACTTTTGTTATCAAAGTAGTCTAAGTCGTGTGTAGACGCTGGGATCAAAGTAGTATTTCGACCCCCGTTCCTTGCCGGATTTTTGCAAAAATTCAGAGATAAGCCTGCAAAAAAATGCGGACATTTACCTTCAAGTAGATTGTCAAGTCCACGGCCGGAAACAATGCGATGACTAAGCTTTAAAAAAAAATTCATTTTATTTTAGTAATCATTTACTTTATGAAACTGAACTTTAGAACTGTTAAAACTATGTGCAAATATTAATATCTTATTTTCTCAGCATACTTAAAGTCAACGGTTATTCTAATTTAACAACTGCCAAATAAATGAAAGAAGAAAATAACAAAATATTTATTAAGATACATTAAAGATTGCAAGTAAATTTTTTACAACAAATTCTGTTATATTAAAATGTAAAGACGAAATAAATTACTTACTACGAACTGTTAAAACTATGTCCAAATATTATATTTTATTTTCTCAGCATACTTTAAGTCAATGGTTATTCTAATTTAACAATTGCAAATAAATGAAAGAAGATACATTAAAGATTGGAAGTAAATTTTTTACAAGAAATTCTGTTGATATGTATCTTAGAGTTGAGCTATCAAGATAATTCGTAATATTCAATGATCAGAAAATGTGCTCTAAGTAGACTCTAAGCTAAAGTAGAATTTAACACAATAATAAATATAATAAATAATATATATACATATATATATTTATATATATTTATATAAAATAATGTATAAAATATATAAAAAATATAATATACATAATATATTAATCATACCATAATACGCAAATATAAAATATATATCGTTATCAAATTATAAAGTGTTTTCAGAATAACAGCATACAAGTTATTAAACCTGCCCTTTATATAAATAAATCATTATGTTTGTGTTAATTTGTTTTTAAATTAATCATAGCATTATAATAATAAAATAGTAACCAATATATGCAGCTAAATATTTGTATTTTTATTTAATATATATTAGTAAATATGGCAACGCCAAAAGTAACAGAAAAGCTGCGGCGAAAGCAAAGCTCTTCGGCGAAGGTTCGCATAATAAACCGCTTGGGATTTGGCGGGCTTTTCAGAAAATTAGCCAGCTGTTGCTTGAAATAAAGCTTTTGCATGAAATGGCTTTCCAATCCATCCAGTTGCATAAAATAGCCGAAAAAGATTAACTTAAGTTAATGTTTTATAAGGCAGTTTCTTATTCATTAATAATATCAAAATGTATACTTGAAAAAGAGTTCTTAAAGAGAAAGATCCCATGTTTTCCATAAGGGACCCCTGTGTAAATATGTGCCAGTGTGTGTTGCGAGAGTGTGCCAGAGTGTGGGTGTGATGGAATTTGACATCGGGGAACTGCGTGTAATTTTCGGTGAACAACAACACAGTCGAGTTTCAGCAACGCTCTGGTTCAGTTCTTGAAGCGCGTGAAGCTAGAAAAAAAAAGGAAATTTCGCCGCCTTCAGTTATAATCTCTCCTTGGATGAATTTATTGAAATAATTGACCAGTGTGCCCAGGGGATTATTGAATTACGAATTCATGAAAGCCAGCTAATAAGGAAATTGTTTCGCAAAACTCGTTAAGGACCCAAACACGCACAGTATGCGCTGCTCCGTGTAGAGCGAATCGCGCATACGCCACGTTGCACCACCAAAGGATTTCGTAAACATATTGTAGCGGAAAATTGCAACAGCAATTTGAATAACAAAGTTGTTTGCACAACATTTGATCGGCATTGTGTCGCCGACTTTCAAACAATCGACCGGTAAGTGCAGATATCGTTTGATTTTTGTGAAATCAATTTGCATGCAAATTTCAAAAGGGTTTCTTAAATTTTCAAGTCACGAAATTGCTTCAAAAAGGTGATGTTCTTTAATATTTAAAGTTTTTCATAGAAGTAAAATTTTCATTACGGAAATGCTTTTGTTTGGCAAATGTAATTGGAACTGTTTGGCCGAGTAAATTGCTTTTCTAGAGTCTGCCGCAAACTTTTGTTGTAAACTTGAGCTAGCCAGTTGTATTTGGAAATGGAGAAAGTTCAGCTCAATTTTCTGGGGAAAGTGGAATTGTTTGGAAATTGAATATGAAAGGAAATACCTCCATGGTCTTTTGGCTTTCTGATGCAAGTTGGCAAACAATATTATGGTAATTGTTTGGCAATAGTTAGTATATTCTACTTTTTATGATTAAACTTCTGTTAGAATTGTTCTCTTTCCTAAAAGGCTTGAACTATATATTAGTCTGAAATTAAGTAAATAAAATCTTAAATACCTGCCTTTAAAAAGGGTCCCTTTTTAGGTATTTCTTTAATACAAACACATAAACTGGTAGCAACTTATGTATATGTATTTCTCGATCATATCCCATATTGCGTCGCATTCATAAAATGTTCGTATCAGATTATCCCAAATATGTATGCTTTGAATAATGATTTTCACTGACTCGTGTCGATAGGGCTTTTGGAGTACGCACTTTGTACCTTTTCAGGTGATTACTGATTAAAGAGATTGCATTGCGTGTACGAGGCACGGAGAACGCTGAGTGCACTCGCCGTGATGGAAATACGCCGAAAGCAAAGCAAATATAATTTAATTTAATTAGTCGAGAGTGTAGAGTTTCTCGGGATGGAAGGATGCCGCCGACATATGCGGGATCCTAACCCAATTTGCTGTATTTTGAATGAGGATTTCACTCGACTAAGCCAAAAATTCCCTAGCCGCAGGCTGTCTAACCTGTCGGAGAACTGAGTACCCAGAAAGTGAGTCCTGCGAACTGTGAACTGAAAGGCAGCCCCTCAAACACAACAAGCATGTCCTTGAAACAACCACACTCTGGCCGTGACCCCCGACCTCCGAAAGGAGCTCTTCTGCCTTCGACCTTCGTCTTACTTTGTGCCGAACATATTGCGTGTCAGGCAGTCAACAGGCTGCACTAAACAAGTGCATTTATTACGGCAGCCAGCTCCGAATGCCGGGGAGCCATGAATATTTATCACGTGTCCAAAGATTAATGCATTTTTAATGCAAAAACGTCGCCCGAAACCCACCGTTCATATTGACGAGGACATAAAAAGGAAACCCATCCAGCCAGCAAGCCATGTTTGCCTACTTGTTGAGTTATTGGCAGCTCTTTAGCCTCTGGCCCTCCAAAGGACCCCTTGCGTGGGCGCCTGAGCGGGGTTTCCTTTGTCCCAGGCTCAAGTATTAATATCACACTTATCATTATTTCCGCAGCCCTGTATATCCCTTATTCTTTTCGCTCGTGCTGAGTGCGCTTGTAAACATTTTTTCGTTGTTTACTTCTTAGGCATTTCAGCGTTTTAATGAGCGTTTTATTGTTTATTTTTATTCTCTTGCCTCGCCGTAGGACTCTGGTGTGCCTAACTTTGGGTCACTTTATTAAATTGCTGTTTATCTTGGCGTCTTTTATTTTATTTTTTATTTTCAATATTTTTTGTGCCCCGTTGTCGCTTGGTTTAATGGCCTGCGGCTGATAGACATATGGCAGTTGACTTTAATGGGGTCTTTTATTTCGCTTTTATTGCATATACTGGGTTTCTCGAGTGGCTTTCGAGTGAAAGGATTGACAGGAATTTGGTGGAGAAAATGTTTTTTATTGCTTACAAAATGTTTTGAATTTTGTTTCTGCATAAAAAATGCTCCAAAGGTTCGGAAAATATATACAGGACTGCATAGAAAATTTTATAATGCCCAGAAAACGTTTACCATATGGAATATTCTTTAAATTATTTGTATAGCTACTTAAAAGGCTAAAATAAAAGTTTAAAGGTCTTACTTAAATGCTTAATCTGTTTATTACATATTTCTAATGTTTACTAAATGGAATATTCCTTAAAATATTTTTAAAGCTACTTAAAAATGGTAAAAGAAAAGTTCAAAGGTCTTACTTAAATGCCTAATCTGTTTATTTCTTTCTCTCAAGCTAAATTATTATTTTTAAATCCACACAATCGCCTTACTCAAAGTATTGTTTAAATAACCCTTCCATATCGGATTGTTGTAATTTTGATAGATTAATTTACATCAAGGGATAAACCAGCCCTCAGCTAAGTTTATCCCCTTTACTCAAAGTATTGTTTAAATAACCCTTCCATATCAGATTGTTGTAATTTTTTGATAGATTAATTTACATCAAGGGATAAACCAGCCCTCAGCTAAGTATATCCCTTTTATCCCGCCATAAGCTATAAATATTCATTGATGGCTAATTAGCAAAGACAGTGATGGGGTCACCCGCCCATTTGTCCCGCTGATTCCTCTCCCCAGTCCAGTTCAAAGCCAGGATCCGATGTCCTTTCATTGAGGACAACAGCGGAGGCTGCCATTGGCGGTAGATAATCAACTCAAATAACAAAAACAGAGATATTACGTGGGGGCAGCAGACGATAATGATGTTGCTGATGTGGAGACACTAGCGCCTGGACAGTGTCATTACAGCGCGTATTACAAATTGCTGATGCCTGATTATTGACGGCCAGGACCTCCGCATCCTCCGCAGTTCCTGGAGGCCATCAGGACGCGATGGAAAAACTTTCGCTGCTAGTTTATGCACACCGAAGGTTCTCCAGTTTTCCATCTGTAGCCCGTAGGGCTGTTCATAAAACTGCAATGAGTTAAAGCCAAACGCAACTTCAGGGCAATGCAGGTTCGAGGACACGGGGATGAAGGATTCCAGGCCGGCAGCCTTCACAAGTTTATACCCACACCTGGCCTGTGTTTGTGTAACATGCACGCTGAAAAATTAAGAGTAAAAAGGAGATACTAGTAGAAAAAAATAATAATTCCTACCTTGACTAATGACTGAAACATTAACGCACGTAGCTTAATATGTATTTAAATCAGTGCAGGTTTTAAATGGTTTTTTGATTTCATAAAATATAAACACAAAATCAACCATCATCATTGAAAGTTAATGATAAATTGATTACCAAACTATCAAATACAATAAAAATACTAGGTGGTAATGAATATTTTTTCACCGTGCTAGGGGAAAACTGAAAGGAACGAGTAGCCACAGAATGCTCACTGTTTTGCTCCGGTCAGTCCTTTGTCCAGCTATTCAGGACATCAGCAACACGCGCATCCTCGTGGACCCGATGTCGTAATCTAATTACTGCTGCCAGGTTACCAGGGACAGGTGTGTGCAACCCGAGGTTCTGTACAGGAAAATGCTCTCGCAATACTCTATGGCAGGAAAAGCCGTACAATAGGGCAGGAAGGATAGGGCCAAAGTGCTTCCGGAAGTCGAGGGAAATTCATAGTTTAATGGAACTTGTTTAGTAAATGAATAAAGCTGGTTTTAGTGAGTTGAGACATTTCCGGTCAGTCAAAGGCATTAGATATGTGAAATGTACTCAGCTGGGCAGGATATATAATAGTGTGTTTATCCGGAAATGCTTGTTATGCTTAATAAATTCAGGAAAAAATCTGAATTAAAGAGGTTTGAAAATGTAGCTGAATTGTAGCTTGAAAGATCTGGAGAAAAAGTACAAATTCAAGACATTGTTCAATTGTTAACTAACTTAAAGTTCCTTCTTACTTTTATTACATACTCCTCTCTTCCAAACATTCATCTCTTTTGAACTTCTATAACTTAAAGCTTGCAGATTTCTTAAATTACATATAATTGTCTGTCTGAAACAGGATAATAGAGTACTTGGATATTCCGGCTTTCCCTCAACTGCAATTGACCGCATGTCCTGGAAAAACAGCAGGGCGTGGATTATACAAAGTAAGTTGGCACTCGAGCTGGGGTCTTTATGCCACAGAACACTTCATTAGACTAATGAACATAATTTTCCTTAATTGTGTGATTGGATGGTGTTGTGAGGAGAAAGCTGAAAAGCATCCTTATCTGTTTATTTTTTTTTAAAGCGCGGATGATGAAATCGCCAAAGGAAATCACGGGAATGGGCGCACTCATCGCTTCCCAGGCAGGCAACGAACCATGCGGTTGATTTTATCGATTAGATAAACTTAATTTTAGTCGCTCTGTCAACACATTACTGGACTTGGCCAAATGCGCGGAATCCCTCGCTTTTGGCCTTGACTTTGCTGCGACGCAAACAGAGAGCCACAGGCGGAAGTAGTGTTGGCCCGGTCGCTTATCTAGGGGTTCCAGCGAAAAGTGAAAATGTGCACGATAAAGGCCGCAAAATGATTTACAGAGCTAACCAAAAAACCAGACAGTCGCCTGCCGGGGCCAGGGCCAAAGCGCGGTTTTTGTATTAAAATTTATGACAGTGGCAATAAATCCCAATGCCCACAGGCCCGCCCCTCACATGCGTGAATGATGCATGTGGCAAATACCAGGCCCAACAAGGGAGCCTCCAGTGGCACGGGGACAAAGGATTCCTCAAGGATACCCTTTCACCCGGGGCGGACATGAGATCTTTAGGCCAGAAATACAGAGATTTGTGGGATTATTAATAATAATTTTCAGACAAATTTCAGATTAGATATACTTGGGGAAAATAAATAAGTTACATGGGAAAAATGAAATATACGTATACGTATACGCCATATTACGTATACGCCATATTTTTATTCAGACTTTTATATATATAAAACATATTTATTTATTTAATAATTTACAAACCTTTGTACCTTTTTATATTTTTTTTTAATTTAAATTAAGGTGTCAAGCTATAATCCTCTATAAAGCTAATTGAAAAGGGTCAGGAGAAATATTAAAAATTATTATTAAACCCTTGGAAAGCATTTGCATTTGACACAGTTAATTCAATTGTAAAAATGGATTAAAAACTATAAAGCCTTATTTGAATGGAAGGGTATGATAATTGATTTTAACCACAGATGCCAGGACAAGGAATTTATGTCAGGACAAAAGCCGACGGAGGCGGCGAGTTCCTCTGACTGAATGACTGAGTGATTGAATGACTGATGATGTGGGGCGCGGCAGTGCGATCTGCTCAATTTGACATTGATTGGGTTATGTGTGATTTACGTGAGCCGGGGTGTTCAGGCGCCCCGACATAAAACGTGGGCGATATCAGTTTGATGGCATTTTGTCATATTTCCCAGGGGATTAAAGGCATATTGACTGGCAAATAGATTTCACTGGAAGTGCCCACCTAATGCTTTTAAGTGTTGCCTCGCGAATTTTCCATTAATTTACGACGCGGCAGCTTATCTCGGCAACTGTCAGAGTTCAAATTAAAACTAATTTCATACCTTTTCCAAGCACTGCCGTCACATTAAGGCCAAGATACTCGAGACTCGAGACTCGAGAGCTCCCTTGCTTAAACACAAGGGCACATAAATCATGTCCCAAAGATTTCGCAAGGACCTTTAAGGCGATGTAGGGGAAACTGGGCGGGCAGGGAACAGACCCGCATACACACCTCATGCAATTGCCATAAAAAAAAGCGTAGACCCGAAAGAAAAGTTGGCCGTAAATAAATAATGAGTGAAAAGTAAATTTGCAGAAATTGCCCAGAAAAAGGGGTGCAGGTGGGCGATACAACCTGGCAAAATGTCAGGGCCAAGGGAGTGGATTCAGCCAAAGGTGGCTTCCAAATTTAAATATACTAATTAATTACCAAGTTGGCTATAAATTTATGCTTTTTCAACAGACATCGCCGCATCTTGTTGGCAGTTCTGCGCGTTCCTAACATTTTTTCTTGCACGCAAAGAAATTAGATGGATCTATATTTTTCAAAGAAATACCTGTATTATATTTAAGCTATTTTCTAATTTAAATTAAATACCTTTCAGATATATATTAAATTAATTTCTTATGAATTAATAATATCTTATTAAATACTTAATAATAAAATATTAAAACAAGTGGCTTGTGAGTAGGAGAAAACTTCCTTTCATTACATCCCCTTGGCTTTAAATACAAACACGAACTATAAATTTCTCCAGTGGCTTAATAAGCTCCAAGGATGAGCTCATTCCCCTGTTTTTTGTGTGAAGTGTTCGTCTAATTTGGTGGATTTTGTAGGGGTGTCGGGGATCGGGGTCACCTAGCAGTTTTTGCTCGGCTAATTGCGGACTAACCGAGGCCGAGAACGAGGCGCCTTTATGGCAATTTTGTGGCTGTGGTCGGCCAAAGACAAAGCCAGGACCCCTCATTTTCCACCTATTGTTCCCAAGGATGCTGGGCGGGGAACTGTCAGCACGTGCTTGTGGTCAGGATTTTAGGGGGCCCATGCCCATGCCCCTGAGCCCCACCACCTTAAGCCGCTCAATTAATAACCCACAAAGCCGGCGAGCGGAGAAGATGAATGTCGGACGTGGGGTCCCGAGCTTTGATTTATTTATGAGGCACACACATCCCGGGTCCTGACTTGCTAATGAATGTTTTATGGCTAGTTTGGGTGTCATTAGCCGCCAGGTTGAGATCGGGGGTCAGGGCGAGTAATTGACCCACGTCCCCAAGTCACTTAAAGGAGCGCCCTGTGACCCCTTCCATCTGTGAATTGCTTCCTTGCAGACTCTGCACCAGGAAAATGGACATCGTCATTCGCGAGGAGGACATTTCGCTAGCCCAGATTGGAGTCTACGCCTCGGTATCCTTTCTGGTCGTCACGGCAGTTGGGGCAGCCCTCTACACGACCTGCTCCAAACGCTATCGCCTCAACTGGTTCGAACAAAACCTCCTGGAGTCGGCCAACGAAAAGGATGAGGATCAGCAAAGGTGGGTTCTTGAAATATTTCATTAAATATTTAATATGTTGACTTACCATCCTCTTTAAAAATATCTTTAACCAGAAGTCTTTTTAAATGTCAGATGTCAGTTTTTAAATTTAAAATGTCCTTGCAAACGAATATGAAAAATATACATTACAATTCCTTTCTAAAAATGGCAAACCTATGTAAAAATAATGTAATTTTTTTTTGTTTTTGCAATTTCCCTGCAAATCTTGTTTGTAAGGACCCCTGGTGCTCCTAATCGTACTTTACAGCCACAATTGTTTTTTTTTCGCTTCAGCCGGGAGGCACTGGTTGCCGGAGCCGTCGGCTACAATGTGGACAACCTAAACGAGGTGCCGCGTGGGAAATTCGGAGCTGGAAATGGCGGTAACCTTAGCCCCACCTCGCTGCGGAGCGAGGACAATGACCCGGCCTTCTGGGTACCGGCCTCTGTTACCACCAACCCGACGGCCGTCATCCAGCAACAGGTGTCCAACACCACCGAGGAGTCGGCCCCGCCCACACCCACCTCGCCCACTGGCAGCCTCAAGTCCAACACTCTGTCCTACTGCTCCACGACCTCGGTTCCGATAGCCAGATCCGATAAGCACGTGGTCCTGGCCATGCATCCCAGTCGGCCACGAGTTTCCTCCATGAATGCCAAATTGGATCACACTAAAATCGACATGACCCTTTACCGCAGCGTGAGTGAGGGGTTTAACCTTTTGGGTTTATTTATTGTTTTGTTTCCGGGACAAAAATATTTACCTACAAGGTAGAATATGTCTTGCCATTTGAATTATGACATATACAAATATTTTCCTTATTTAAATTACATAGGACATTAAGAGTAGATATTTTTTAAATAATTTGCTACTTGAGGGCTTGAAGTAGCTATTTATTTTGAATACTTATCTTACTTTAGCTTATCTACTACTTTATTTCTTTAATTTATTAGCACTCTCAACCGAAGACCATAAATCCAGTTTCCGTTAGTGAAGTCCGGGGCAATTTGCATGTTAGCCTTGGCTATGACCCCGTTGGCGGTTTGCTAAATGTGCGACTCCTGGAGGCCCAGAATCTGCAGCCCAGGCAGTTCAGTGGAACTGCCGATCCCTATGCCAAGGTGCGACTGCTGCCCGACAAGAAGAACTTTTGGCAGACGCGGATTCACAAGAAGACCTTGAATCCAGGTGTTTATTTTTATCTATATTTAATATATAACAGTGTAATATATTATTAATTATTTAATAAACTTCTAACAGTTTTCGACGAGCAGTTTGTCTTCGAGGTCAACGCCGGAGTCATTGACAAGCGGACTGTGGAGATATTACTCTATGACTTCGATGCTTATTCCCGACACGTGTGCATCGGAGGTAGTAAGTTGCACCTGGCGAACTTGGATCTGAGCGAGCAGCTGAGCCTCTGGACCCCCCTGAGTTCCGCCTCGGCCCAGGACATGAAGGTGGATCTGGGGGATATAATGGTATCCCTGGCCTACTTGCCTTCGGCGGAGCGCCTGATGGTCGTCCTGATCAAGGCGCGGAATCTGCGGATTGTGGACGATGCCCGGAACTCCTCGGATCCGTATGTGAAGGTGACTCTCCTGGGACCCGGTGGCAAGAAGATGAAGAAGCGAAAGACGGGGGTGCAGAGGGGCACTCTGAACCCGGTGTACAATGAGGCGCTCGCCTTTGATGTCAACAAGGAGACTCTGAAGAATTGCGTCCTGGAGTTCACAGTGGTCCACGATGGTTTGTTGGGTGAGTGGAAGTTTAGATATTTATATTTATATATTATTTAACATCTATGATATCCTGTTGCAGGTTCCAGCGAGATTTTGGGACGCACTTTGATTGGCAACTCGCCGGATGTCCGCACCGAGGAGAAAATCTTTTTTGAGGAAATATTCCGGGCCAAAAACGCGACGGCCCAATGGGTTCCACTGCAGGAGCCGGCGACTAACTTGGCTAACACAGCCAAGACCGCAACCAGCAAGAACTAGCTTTTATAGGCGCCGGCGGTGTTTGGTTTGTGTCTCAGATGAGACGGCAGCGGTGGCTGTCTTTGGTAAATGTAAGTCTACTAACTAGAGCTGTCAAAGCATCGATAGCAATATCGATCAAATCGATGATTTGTTGCGCATTATAATCGAGTTACAAAACATATAAGTGCGTGTTTATAAGGATACTTGAATTGATCCTTTCAAAATAATGGAAATCGCCCTATCATGGCGTATAAAGACCATGTAACAATAATATTATTAATTCAGATTGGAATCGTTTTGGAGGCAACAAATGTATTTGGGATCCAAGAATACTCCCATGGGATCCAATGGTATTATAACTTAGTGCTTCTCCGACCTTCATCATTTGCCTACACTTTCTTCCGTCCTGTTTGATTTAAGTTATTCATAAATCCGGGCATATTTAGACAAAGTGGATTAGCCATGTCCATGTGCCTTTAAATTTCCACCACAATGCTATGGGTACCGGGTATCTCACAGTCGGTCAAGCTCGACCGTAGCTTTCCTACTTGTTTTTCGATAAGGACAGATCCTATATATATTGTTAGTATTTTGGAAATATCGAATGTGCCATTATCGATGGTTTGACAGCTCTACAATAAACAGCCGGAAGTGCTGAAACTGTGTCACAGGCTTATCAAATTGGAACTTAGGGACGAAAAATACACAAAACACATATATGTGAAGATTAATGCCAACCTAGATTGGAAAACAAATCATCCACTTTATAAAGGATCAAAATCAGCTGAAAACTCAATCCAACTGATGTAGAATGAATGTAGATATTGATCATCGAATTCACAACATTTAAAATCAAATTTTGTCAACATTTTCGAATTTTGGAAAACACAGTCATTTACTGGAATAAGGGAACTTGCAGGGATAAGTTTTAAGCAGGAAACAGAGTGGAAACAGAGTGTCTCACAAAGATTACAAACTATTTTCAATAACAATCAAATATATCTCAATGAATGTGCTTTGTATGGTATCAATTAATCAAAGAATATATATATATATTTAATATCCCTTTTATGTGTCAAGAAGTACCTAAAAATATAAAACTACCAAATATAGAAAATACCGGAACAATTACTAATAGCTAAAATACGACAAAATAGTTGCCAAGAAAGTTTACTTAATTTTATAATTTTCTATGCGATGGTTTCAGGGCAAAGAAAACACAAAAACCATTTAATTTCGGTTGACTTTCCGCTTTATCCAAATTAAATTTAAATTAAAGAAATTTCTATAAAATATGCACGGCAGAGTAGAAATAATTGTAACCAAAGGAACCTATTCTTATACACATTGTTCTAATATTTAATGTAATGTCTATATACAGTAGAGATAGTTTAAACGCACTATGTATTCAATATTCGCATACTAATTATATAATGACCTATATTATCTATGTGAAATAAAGTTCTTAGATATCTTAGGCAGCGCATTTGTGTTGCTTGTATTTATTGGATTCCCTTTGAACCCAGCTGACTTCAAGGTTAATTACCAAACTTTCTTTGACCAACTGGTTGGCTCTTTAAATTAATTTCAAGCCTCAACTTCAAACGGTTGAGGTTTTCCATATTTCCCTGGCCCCTTTGGCGTCCCCTTTCTGTGGACACTGAGCCTTAAATATTTTGGTGAACGAGAGAAGTCGAATTTGTTGGCCAAGTTGGCTTGCAAAAAAGTTTGGGGGCAAAACCCGTTAACTAATTTTCCAACATTGACTGATAAATCCTGCGGGAGAAGCGACGGGCAACGGTACATTGGCTGTTAAAGCAGCCATGCAGGATATGCCCCAGGTCCTGCGAACTGTTGCGGTTCTCCGTCTGTGTCTATATAAGTTCACCGTAAATTTCCTTTTCAATCAAAATGTGCTTTCATTCAATTTGGAAGGCAGCGTCGGGCATAAGTAGCCCCCCACTTGGGGGAGGAGTGCGAAATAAGGACGACGGCGGCAAAGGCAAGTTTGAACTGGTGCCAGAAATCGGTGGCGCCAAAGGGAATCGTGGCTTTAGCGGTGCATTTTAAAAAAATTTCTAACTATATAATTTCTTGTGAAATTCCTACGAAAATTATTCATCGCCATGAATAAGATTTATTTGATATAACTGGCAAATATTTGTATAGCACCATTAATCTACACCCTTTCCTGACAATATTTTTAATTATATTCAATCTTTTATTAATGCATTCTTAAAATATGTAGATTATATTATCAGAATAATTACAGCATATTTATATATTTTATATTTAATTATTTTATAATTATTAAATGAACTACAAAACATTTTCTTCTAGTGGACAACAACAGCTAAAAGGCACCGGAAATATTCGGACAGAATTTCCACAGAGTCGACGGACACATTACCAACTGACCCAGGAAGGCGATTGCAAAACGAACTGACCGATAGCCGGTTCGAAAGGGGATTCCCAGATAGTCCTCTTGGCCAGCAAAAACACCGCAAGGATAGTTAAATTATTTGCCTGCCATTTCCCTTTGTTTCCGTCTTATTTCTTACCCACTCTACACTATATTCGTAAAGTTTCTTAGCCATTTCTATTGGACTTTTAAGTTCTGACCAAGGTCGATGGTCACCCATTGAAAAACTGCAAGGAGAGTAGGGAATTCTCAAAGGACTTTCATAAAAGGTGTTGCAAACTGTTTAGGAAGCAAATTTCTTATCAATTGACTGTCTTTTTTACAAATTTTAAATCCAAATTGTATAATCAATTGCTTTCATAAATATTAATAAAAAATACTTATAAATTGAATTAGAACTAAATTGTTAATACAAAATATATGCTTAGGTAAATAAAGTAATAAGCACTAAATTAAACATTGGTGTTAGATTTTAAGTTTTGGTTTTGTTTTGCCACAAATGATTTACATATTTGAGTTGGAAAGGAAACTATTTAAATACTTATTTTAATTTTAAAATAATTTCAAAATTCTCAGAAAATATTTTTAATAATTATTTCATTGTTAATTTTGCTTTTATACTAAGTTTACTATTTATTCAGCATATTATTAATAATAATAAAATATTATCTTAGATGACAATGGTTAATTATAGAAAATATAACTTTATTAATAATCTCTTATATACCTAGACAATTTAAAATCATTAAAATGAGTGATTCTTGAGGCCAACTAAGTTTCCCCATTTGCTAAATGTTTTAATCTAAGAGTTACCTGCTGTTTTACACCACTTTCCAATAAACAAGATTGAGTGGGTGTTTCAATAGAGAATTCTCTTTACAATGTATTTCGGTTGATGTGCAGTTTTGACTTATTGATGGGAGTCTGTCTGCGAATTGCCCCAGCTCGGGCAAAGTGCTTTAGTGCCATTTTTCACTCCATCCGCTTGGAATCCTTTGGAGCGGAGCTATCAATTTTTCACCGATAATGCCTAGCGTCAAAGTCAGTTGGCAATAAACTGCAAACTGCAAATGCGACTAACGAGTGGATTCCATTTTTAATTTCGCCCCGCTCTTTGTCTGTCTCAACGCCATTTTGTCTCTGCATCATCTCTCTTTTATTTGCCTTTGAGTCTCCAGGACCTCGTCCTGCGTTCTGGCCAGTTTCAAAAGCTTGTCAGCGGAAAACGTAAACTAACGACATTTTCGTTTTCTTATTTACACAATCAATTCCGTGCTTTTGTGATACTCGTTCTCGGGCAAAGGCAGGCAATGCTGGGAATGTTGAAATGAAGAGTCCTGCGAATCCAACTGCAAGTGCTCCTTGCACATCCTTCTTGTATGGCGACACTGCGTGCGAGTACACATCCGCTATATCCCTAGACCTTCCGTTTTTCCACGTTCCCTAAGGATATCTTAACATTCTAAAGATGCTTGTGGCTTTCGGAAAAGCGTTTCTTGAATTAAACCAAATTTTCTAATTCATTTAAATTAAGTATTGCACTTTTGCCATAAACGAGTAATTAAGTCTACAATTTAAAGAGTTATTTATGATTCTTCAACTTTTAATTCTTTCCTAAATATTTCTCTGTAATATAATTCGGGAACTTGAATTTTTACAAGCCAGTAATCTTAGAAAAACCCATAATTCCACTCTCGACCAAAAGAGTATTCCCAATTTCGTCACCTTAAACTCGAACTGTTTTCTTGCTTTCGGGGTTCCTTGCCCGCGCTGTATCGTTCAGTTGCTTTAGCTATAACTACATATATAGCTATAGTGACGATGGCAATGGTGTTGCAGTAGCTGCTGCAGTGGCTGTTGCCGTTTGTGCCGCGAGGGAAATTGTCGTCAAAGCGGAAAAAATGTCACATTGTTGTTTTAGCCATCATGGAGATGAGGATGGTGTGGAAATTGCTGGTGGCGGGTGGTTGGCAGGAAAAACTATGGCCAAAATAATAGCACTGAAATACTTTACGAAATCTTACAGTTTTGAAAAATGATATGATGACATGAACTACAGATTTAAATAAAGAGCTTTATAACAAAAAATGAATGGTATGTAAATGTGTATAAAAGGTATATAATATATACTCAAATTACACTCGTTTTCACCTTTAGAAGACATGTGGTTGCCACCATTTTTAGTGCTATTATGTTGACCGCTACTGTATAGTGTTTTGGATGATATGGAAGCTAGTCGTATGCGAGTGTGTGGCAGTAATAGTTCTAGTTTTGTTTCGCTCTCCTTTAGCCATCTCTGGCTCCTTTCGGACTTACCCCGTATCCTTGCTGCAGCCCTTCTACTTTTTTGTCCTTTCTTTTGATGTTGACCGCATTCGTTGGCCCGTTTCGCTGGCTGAGTTCGCTTTTTGGGGCTGCCTTTATTGTTTATGCAACTGTCAGCAGTTTCGCCCGCCGTTCGAAGCGGGTTTTCCCGTAGCCAAAAACCCCCCTTAAACCCCGCCCCCCGGCGGATCTGGATTTTCCTCAGCATGTGTGTGTAGGTGTTTGCTTTGTATCTCTGTGCGACTTTCATATTTGTTGTCATTTCGAATTGTTTCAATGACTTTTGACAGCGAGCAGATTAGCTCGGCGACGCCTCTTGCTGAATTTTCCGCCCCAGTCCCCCCTTCTATATCCCCCTGGCGATTGTCGGGGGAAATCAGAGGTGTATATTTCGATCCGTCTCCATTACCTACGGGGGAAAGTTCAGCGGACTTGGATTTAGTGTGATTACTTTAAAATTGTTCAGTCTTGGCCTCAAGTTGATTGAAATTGACTGATTGTTGGTAGTTTTCTTTAAGATCTTAAGCTAACAACTCCTTCAAGTACCATAAAACAACAGAGAGTAATTAGGCATAAAACAATCCGGCAAATAAAACACTCAGAAATGGGTCAACATATATCAGGCAGTGGGAAAATATGCTGCAGAAATATTATATATCATTATGGCACGTACTTTCGATAAATTAAATTCAATAAATTAACCATTAAATTGTCCGATGTTCACCTTATTAAAGAACATTTTGGATTTATCTTTAAAAGCACTCCTCGCTCCAGCATAATTTTATTTGCAGGACTCAGATCAGGCATCCAGTTTCCAGCTACCAAGGGGTTGCCCCCTGGGCGAGTGTTGTAGCAAAATAAACCAATTATAAAAGCCATTTCGCATGTCAACAGCGTGATCGCAAAATTAAACTAAAAAGTGAGAACTAAATATAATAAAATTATTTTAAGCTAAGCCGTGTCACATGTGGCAGCGGTCCAGCACGGTTGCAACTCATCAATAAGCAGAATTTATGGGGAACCCCGAAACAGCAGCGCAGTTCGAGGGGCATTCCCGAAAAGGCGATAGGAAAGCCAATTAAAGATAGCCGCACGTCCTGCGAAGGGGGGGGGCTCAAACAATGTCCCTGGCGAGCTCGCCGGCCAACCGAAATTTCAGCCACCCAATCAGCATATTTAAATTGTGTTGTGTTTGGTGATTGAAATGCATGAAGTACGACAACGTAAATAGGACAACGCACCACTAGTTAGAAGGACACCCCGCACACTGGCACACACGCCGGCACACATCCATCGAACTGGTGGAAGGACACATTGGCAAACATGAATTTTTACCATGTCGGTGACTCTGCGGCTGCGGCTCTTCCCCGATGCTCTTTTCCCGCTCTCCTCCCTCTCGAACTCCCGCTTTTCCAGCTTTGCCATTGGCAACAGTATCCACACTTTAATGGCCCACAGCTCTCCCGGCTTGGTTGCCTCTCCTATGCACAGTGCACAAAAAATTAATTAATATATTTTTAACAAATAAGAAAATATATATATATCCTATTTTCCTAAATTAACATTAAAAGGAGAGCTTCAACAGAGGCTTGGATATTTTATTTTCTTAAGTACCTAATTCAATTATGTTTTAAGAGGAAACCATTCCATGCCTAGATATTTAAAATGTTTATGTTTTTTAAAGTATTAGCTAAAGGTCTCAACAAAGTATAGCTAGTAAATTAATTAATATATTTTTAAAGAATAAGAAAATATATATATCCCATTTTCCTAAATCATTGACATTAAAAAGAGAGCATCTAAATGGGTTTGGATATTTTATTTTCTTAAATACCTAATTCAATTATGTTTTAAGAGGAAACCATTCCATTCCATATTAAAAATGTTTATATTTTTAAAAGTATTAGTATAAAGTTCTCAATAATTTTATTTTATTTTCATGTGTACCCATACCCACTCCGGTTTCCTATAGCCATTGCCATTCCGATTCCGATTTCGATTCCGATTCCGATTCGTCGCCGTCGTCGTCATAGATCGATGCTGGTCAGCAGTTTCGTTTTGATTGTGCGATTTTCTACTTTGCTGTGCATTTTTCCTTTCATTCATGCTGTTTTCCTCGATTTTTCCGCTTTTTTCCCGTCGCTGCTTCCTGTTGTGCACTTTTTTGCTCAGTTTTTTGTAGTATTTCCAGCGGTCAACCGCCGTAGAGCTCTAATTGCTCGGCAGCGGCCAACACATGCGAAGGTGGCCTATCCTATCCATTTTATAGATGCACACAAATCGCCGGAATATTGTTTTCGATTTTTTTTCTTCTACCTCCCCCCCTCCCCTCTGACCACTGATGGACCGGGGCACTAGACATTGGACACTGGTCGGTGGTGACTGGTAAATATAAGTCGCGGCGAGCACTTAAAGCCATCCAATTTTAATTGGAATTTAGGCGAAAAGCCGTAAATATTATTGTCGTGGCTCCGGAAGGAAATCGGGCTATTATAAAAGGGCCGCACGTATTCAATTCCGCCCGACTGCAGTTGTTCGAGTGCAGATATTGGGTGTTTCGAGTGGTTTATGGTAGGTACTATGGTCCGGATAGTGCGGCTAGGACCAACTGCAAAATTGCCCCGGCAGGATGGAGTTGAGTGAAGGACGAATCAGAGCATTACGTGAGTCTCAATTTGAAATTCGTGACGAATGGGGGCTGGGAATATGGGATATAGGAAAATTCAACCGAAAACGGCGAGCATTTAGCCACAATTCTCGAAATATAATAGCATCTAAAAGGAATTTATTTCCCTAATTTCGGAATTTAACAAAACTATTTATTCGAACTATGAATATCGTTTTATTATCATTAATAGATTATTAATTTATTTAATTTTTTATTATTTATATAGCTCACTGATTTGTAAGTAAATAAAATGCAGTACGATATGTATAAAAGATTCTTATAAAAATTACCATTAAATAAAAATCAGATTTCTCTAAAGCATTAATACTGCATAACTAAATTTGATATATTTCTGGGATATTTGCAATACAAAAATAACATATATAAATATTAATATATTATTATTATTATTATATACATATTCTGCATATAATAAAGCAATCTCTATTTAATATTTTGTTTAATATTGCAGCAAACATACATTTATAAATATATAAATTACAATATAATCACATTTCTTAAATCAAATCACTCATAGATTGAATACAAATATAGAACGATTGACAATTATCTGAGAGTTTTAAATACTGAATGCAAATAATTTAAATATAATAATAATAACTTAAAACCCCTTACAAATTATACATCGAAATAAAAAATGACCAAACATTTTATTTCATATTTTTAGCTCCTTTTTAAGAGACTTAAAACCCTAAATAAGAACCCCAAAAAACAACATATATATTTACATACGTAGCTCAACTCCTTTACCTTAAGTATTTTATATGCAATAACAATTATTTTTGTTAACTCCTCGTAGGTTTTAGGTTTTAATTACCCCCGTATTTCTTCCCCCCTTCTTGTTGCTCTATATATTTCACATTAGAAGCAGAAGTCGGGCCAGAAGCAAATGCAGAAATTATTGTTATCCACGCCTGACGTCACGCCCACCAAAAGTGAGAGGCTGGGCGGTGGTAGGGAGAGGGAGACAGCAGTTGTAGCCAGCGAGATGTTTGCATTTCGCCATGAGAGTGGAAGAGAGGGAATGAGTGGGGGGTAGCCAGTGCAAGGGGGAGCAAACATGCCAAGTCGTAGCGCTGGAAATCTTAACGTGATTTAAGCCACGAAATGTGTGGAAAGCAAGTTGGGAGGGGGGCGGGTGAAGGCAGTGCTTGAGGGAGGTGAAAAGGAGCTGTCGCTGACAGGGTTGAGGGTTGGAGGGGCGGAAGGAGACCGAGAAGGACGGCAGACATTTGGTGGCCGCACACAATTGGCACGTCACTGCAGGAGCCACAGCGGGAGCAAGCGGGAGAGAGAGATTGGCGTAGGAAATGTGACAAGAATTGCCTGCCCACTGAATGCACTTAGGAAAATTCCAAGAACTAATCTTATCATCAGTAAATAACAGATTTTTCCTATTTAAAAACACCCCATCACACCCAAGCAATCATTGTAATCACTAAAAGTTGGCCTGCAACTATTAAATATTATAATATTCTGTTTAGATCTTGTTCTTAAAAGTGACTTAAAGACGACTTGCAGATTAATTAAACAAATAAAATCTAATACAGAAGAGCTTTCCGATTAGGGCTGTTTTGGCTTAGTTATGGTTATTTTTAGCTCTGTTTTTTCCAAAAAATCGTAGGGTATAAAAATAATATTTAACGACCCAAAAATGCGTAACTTTGAGGTCTTCCTGAGAGCATATTATGGCCAATAAAGGATTCACAATCAAATGCCGTATATATTTCGATTCGCCATTAAAATCTTAATTAATTAAGATTAAAATATTGAAAAACTAAGACAACAAATTTTTTTCGATTTTTTCAAAATTTTATAAGGGGTTACATCATTAAAATTGTCAAAAATTGACAAAAAATTAATTTTCTTAAATTACCTAAGTTAATATGCAGATTAATTAAGGGAATAAAAACCAACATAGAAATGCTTTCCGATTTGAAAATGAGGCTCTTTTGGCTTAGCTATGAATATTTTTAACTCTGATTTGTCCTATAAATAAGAGTGTCTAAAATAATGGTTTTCTGAGGTCTTCCTGAGAGCATATTATGGCCAAAAATGGGTTTACAGCCAAATGCCGTATATATTTCGATTCGCCATTAAAATCTTATTTAATTAAGCAATGATTTTTTTCTTAACTCTGATTTGTCCAATAAATTAGGGTAAAAAACTACCGATTTAAGGACCCAAAAATTCGTATATATGATGTCTTCTGGAGAGCATATTATGGCCAATAATGGATTGACAGCCAAATGCCATACAGTTTTCGATTCGCCACTAAAATCTTATTTAATTAAGCAATGATGTTTTTCTTAACTCTGATTTGTCCAATAAATTAGGGTAAAAAA